>JAKOGI010000153.1:130000-180000 GCA_029747015.1 Carnegiea gigantea
GATTAAACGGTGAAGTCAACTAAAATCCTCGTTTTCTAGATCAGACACTACATGCATGAAATATTAGACAGAATAAGTATTGTGTGACAAAGGGAACAACAAACTTTTTTTAATAAATCAACTTTTATTTTTCTTTAATGATTAGCGATAAAATCTATATGTCTATTATTTATTTGAATCTTATGATATGAAATTAAATTTTAACTTTCACAAATCAAAAATGGTTTTGTTGTAAATATCTACATGATTATGTAATCATTGTTGTTCATTTAGCTTCACAAGGCTAACTCAAATGCTACAAACCATAAAACTTCTTATTTGATTATATTGCAAATTTAATAGGTGAAAACTGCAAATAACTAAAGTTGCTAGGTGGGACCTATTACCATACCTAGCACTATAATTGAACAACTACCAATTAATCGAATTCATAATCACTTTCACACCTTAAGAAAAAAGAAAAATTCAAATTCTTAATCACTACTAACACAAACCCTAGTTATAGCTAGCAACCTAAATACTCTAATGCCCACCAACAAGCATTTCCAAATCCTTAACAAAATTATCAATGTAACCACCCATAAAGTCATTCCCAACGAAAACCCCTCTCCACTTTGCATGATTCTTCTTAACCATCTCCCCCACCTCACTCCCTTCATCCATCACTGACTTTATAGCTTTGCACAGATTCTCCTTGGAAACCCATCCGTTCTCTCCCCTCTCCACCTCCACAGCCACCTTCATCTCCCCAGCAATTATCCTGGCGTTCAAAATCTGGTCCCCAAGCTGCGGCACCAACACTATCTGACTCTCACTCATCAACGACTCCCACATCGAACCGAACCCACAGTGGCTCACGAAGCACCCGACCGACGGGTGCGCAAGAATCTGTGGTTGCTGTACCCAGGACCCGCAGACCACTCCTCTCTCTCGGACCTGCTCCTCGAACCCTTCTGGCAGTGCCTCCCCGATTGAGGCGCACCCTGAAGGGGGTTTCACAGCCACGAGGAATGGCTTCCCTGCCATCTCAAACCCAAGCAGTAGCTCTTTCAGCTGCTCCTTCTCGAGTACAAACTGGCTCCCGAACGCGCAGAACACCACCGAACGGGACGTGAACTGGTCCAGCCAATCGGCCCATTTCTTGTCAAGTGGCGTTGTTGTAGTACTCTCCACTTCAGGCAAAACAGGACCGGTAAGAAAAACCGGCTTGTTGTATTGGCTTGCCATGTAGTCACAGAAGCTCCCTTCGATTTCTCTGCATGTTCGGAATGCTATCGCATCGCAGGAGCGTATTGCCCTTGTAATCCGCTCGTAGAAGGTGAGGCCGGAGCCAAACTCCAGCCCAATGAAGAGGAGGTTCTGCCACTCTGCTCCCCGTAAAACGACGTTGTTTGAGGGGTAACCTTGGGGGAGCTCGGCCAGGTCCGACTCGGTGATGGGTTTGTCCCGGCTAAGATCCCGGGCTGGGACGATGGCGATGGCAAGGGAGGCAGCACAGACGACTTTGTAGCAGACGGTTTGGACCCCAGACAGCTTGGAGGCTATCTCGGGGACCCAATGAGCCATGTCGTAGAAGAGGAGGTTCGGCTTGGACTCCAGGCTCATTATAATCAGCTCAACTTCAGGGCGGGTCAGGTCCATGGCTGTGGCGAGGTGGTTGTTGAGGTGGATGGGGATGTCGGAGGCAGTCTGAGTGCCAGGAGGGAGAGGCTCCACGTGAGGGACAGTGATTGGGTGGAGGGTGATGAGGGACGTATGGAGGTTTAAGGAGGCTAAATGCAGGATGGCTTTCTTGGGGAGTAGGAAGGTTGTTTTGTGACCTCTTTCTGCAAGCTTGTTCGCGAGGTGTAGGAATGGGATCATGTGTCCCATCGCAAACCATGGGAACATCACTATGTGGAGCTGTTTACCCATTTCTGCGCCCCCCCCCCCTCCTTTTTTTGGCTTTTGAAGGAAAATTGAAGCCGACGATGAAGCTTAGGCCAAGTCAAGTGAGAGTCGGAATCGATAGAATTTACAATGTAGGCAATATCCCAATTGTGTATTGATATGAGTTTTTGAAGACTTTATGCGCTGAGATGGGTCATGTCATGAATACGTGGTTTTACAGACGGTAGCTTTTAACCACGTATGTATGACAAGTGGCAGAGAAGGACGGGGAAGAATGAACCCGGGGGTGGAGGGAATTAGTGATGAGTGATGGTATATGTGTTACGGTAAGACGCTTTTAAATATTTTGTCTAATTTAAAATTAACATATTTTATCATTTAAAATAATCAATTTTTAATGATCATGCTTAGTTATGAATTTGCTAAACTTAAATACTTATCAACTACGTCGACAAAATATTAAATAAGATCATAACCGAATCAACCCTATCTGCGAGGGCGTCTGATATATGTATTTTAGAAAGGTGGTAGAGTATGGATAAAAAGATGATTGTACACATTTTATAACTTGTAGTATTGCTTTCACTGTTCAATTATACTATTTTTATCAATTTAAACATATGATAATATGATTTTTAAGCAAAAACAGGACACTTAAAAAGTGTCTTATGGCAAGACACTTATCATTTTGCATTAGTGATATTGTGAATACAAAAATGATAAATATCTTGTAACAAGACACTTTTTAAGTATCTTGCTCCTATGTGGCATTTGCCAAATAGATAAATAATTTCAGTTTTAAAAAAAATATTGCTACATCATTGGGGTCTATATTGTATTTAAAACAAATGTTAGGATGTGATGTAAAAATAGATTGTAAAAGGGACTAACTATGCAAATTAGTTTTAGAATATTGGATTATATTTTCTTAATTTATAACAATATATATTTTCTGTCAAAAAAAGGAAAATATTTTACCGATAATTTTTAATTGTTATTTATTTTTGACTAAAAAATTAGGAAAAAAATTGTGATTGATTTATAATCCCTTAATTTACAATAGTTTTATTTTCTAAAAAATAAGGAATATATTTCAATTGAATTTTTCATAATTTGTTAGCTAAAACAATAGGGGAAAATATTTTTATTGACTTATTTTTTCTTCATTTATAAAATTAACTATTTTCCCAAAGATTGGAGAAAATATTTGATTGCCTTATACTCTCTTAATTTTTGAAAATTATTATTTACGAAAATATAAAGAATTTTTTTTGTAGAATAAAACTTCGGAAAGTATTCAAAAAGTAAGATTTATTTGTTAGATATTTTTTTAAGTGAACGAAATTTTAATAAGTGTAATAGTTTAAAGGCAAAATAATTGTATAATATATGATGAATTTAGTAGTGCTAAATAGGTGTTGGGCATGAACTCCATCTGTCACTCATTAATGCACAGCACGCCTAGCACTTTAATGGAATGTGTTGTTTTATTTTTCAATTAAAGAAAAGTACTCGCTATGACCCTCTGTGCCTTGATCATTGCCCCATCGAAAATCATGTCAGATCAATGTGCCGAAAACACACAACCACGTTTTGGCCTTTGGGTGGTTCTGATTTGTTTTGTTATTAGTTTTTGTAATGAGTGGTAGAAGAGGTTGCACATAGTGAGTGAGTGGGGATAAATGGGTAGATTTAAACGACAAAGGTAGGAGTATAAATAAAAATATAAAGATTAGCTAATAGCTAGTGATTAAAGAATTGATTCCCATAAGCACAATACGTCAAATATAGTGTATTTTATAGTGGTAATTTGTAATGGCAACAGAGAAGAGAAAACAGCATGTTCACGACTTAATAGAAATTAGGTTTTTTATACGTAACATTATGAAAACCCACTGCTTGGTCGAAATGTTGTAGCAAGTACTTTATCGCAATTGAATTGGTTTTCAACCCTTCAGAAAATTTTTGAAGAAGAGTGTAACTACTCCCAAGGTTATGTCGACAATAATCCAAATGAATTATTTTACAGAGTCGATGAGTAAGGAAATCGAATGGTCGCTCAACCGACTATTGATATGTCGATTGTACACGAAGAAGACCCTAACATGGAGGACTTTATCGTAATAGATTAAATTTGAATTTATGGTTCTCTCTCTCCATCCCCAATTTTATTTCATTTTCATGTCTTTAATTATTGTTTTAATTTTATGTTAACTACGCATGTTATTTCATATTTAGGCTTTGATCTTATGCTCTTTGTGGTCATTTATGTTTGTGACGTGTACGGAACTGAGGGTTGTAAGAAGTCTACTTAGTTGTTTTCATTGCATTTAATGTTAACAGGTCATAAATCTCATTAAATTTATAATTTCTTTCATTATATGTTTCACGTTTTCATAATATGTTGTTCTTTATTCTAACAATTTTTTAAAATTCTTTTATTTTATTGAATGTGATATAAATATAGTACTATTAATAAGTTGACCTAGTGCACATGTTGTGCACGTGAGGCTGAATATTAATAGGAAATTGATTCTTAATATATCTGGCTATTCGGGCCTACAGGCGAATAAAATATAGATCAATCATATTTCGAAATAGGATGAGATATACTTAATTTAATCTTGCACACATTGTGTGTGATTTCAAGCATGAGTACCTCGCATTGATAGCTTTATATAGACAAAATTGAAATTAGGACACACGGAAAAATTAAAAATAAGGAAGAATAAAATTCATCCCAAACAAAAATAAAAACCTTCTCAAGCATAACAAATGACAAGTGTATCTTACAAAATCAAACATAACAAGTGAAAACCCAATAGAAAAGATGCAAACCTCATCCAACTAAATAATAATAATAAATAAACAACAAAACAAGGAGCTAATGAAGTTCAAACCCAAGAAGGTAAACAAATAGTTCAAAATGCTAATTTTTCCCCCTGATCCTCCTCCTATGATCTGATCAAGATGGGTAAACATGTATTCTTCAGTTTTGGAATTTTCATTGACCTATGCAAGTTAAATAATGAGTTAACGGCTACAATAGACCCCAATTAGTCGAGTTAGTGAGTATGGTACTATTATTTAAACCTTAGCCCAATTGTAGAACAAAGAAGTTAATAACCATAACATGAATAATATATTCTAGATTTTGAGTACATTGATGTAGAAAGAACATTACATTAATAATGTTGGTAGGTCCTGCTCCTGCTTCCATCATTTGAAGAAGCACAGTCATACTTCCTATAGTATATGGATCTTGAATGGCCTATGCAAGATAATTGTGCTAGCAAATACTAATAACAAGAATAATATAATGCACACCCATCAATAGAAATAAGTCAATATGGATATAACTATTGCAAGTAAGTATATTCTAAATAACTTATCGAAATATATTGATGGAGTGGGAGTGCCAAATATTATTGGATACATTATTTTGTCCAGTAATGCGAATTTCCATCGATTGGAGAAAGTTTGTCCTCCTTTCGCGATCGTTTGAGTCCTCATCACACTGGAAAGAGAAAAAAATCATTATCATCATCTACGAAATTGTTACATTCATTTATAAAAAGCTTGGTGTAAAATAAAATCTTTCGTTTTGAGAAGTGGCATAAAACAAATAGTACCTGGCCAATTAAGTTGATCGTGTGTAATGAAGTTTGATCATGCATCATATCATCACCCTCTTGTGTGAAAAGTGGTGTAGTTTGAATCTGCAAAACCAATAAATAATTAATAGAGTTTGTTTCACATATTTTAACATTTTATGAACAATCAGTTTTATCATAATATTTGGGGTTGATTGATTTAGCACCAACTGCTGCTTATTAGTTTGGCATGATCTTTTTTTCTTGCTTTTTCTCCTTCTAAGCATTTCTGCAAGTGACATTGCTCTTTTCACCTTTGGACGCCCTCTTGAATTGCATACTCTTGGATCAATGTATTTTTTTACCGCACCACCCAGTGTGCCATCAACATCATCACAATCTTCTTTATTTAGATAATCCCTAACCCCTTCTGTCTGCTGCATGCTTGTACATGTCGCCCAACTTCCGTCTACTAGTTTTTTGGTCACCTTTTCGAAATATTTTGCCAAAAACTCAGATTTCTCAGGTGAATCAATTGCAAGTTCAGTGGCTTTGTAGAAAAGCTTTTGCAGATATCGTTGCCTCTGCATTTTTGGCGCCCACTTTCCCCCTACACCTACTAGTTTTATCTTATTATGCTCTCTCTTCAGATCTTATCTCCATCTGCGTAAGATATACTTTTCAAGCACTAAAGTCACATCTCTTTTCAATAGAATTTTGAAAGCATGTCTACAAAGCAACCCCTTCCAATTAAACATTCTACATATGCAATCTACATCACCGTTGGAGATGTTTTATATCACAAGATACTTTTTCTTACTTATTGTGCCATTTGTATGATCTTCTCTCTCAGTGACCTTGTACTCAGCTATGAGCTCACCATCTTTTACTAAGTCAACATCACAATACATAATTGCACTGACTTCATCTTGCACTTTCTTATACAAATATTATGTGTGTATGTCGATTGGAATTGCACCTTAATTGCAAACTTTGTTTGGCAAGCATCCCGTTCATACATGCAGCATCTTCTTTAATCTTCTTTTCAATTTTATCACCAAGAGCAATCTCAAATTGCTCCACAAAAGTTTGTAGTGTGGTTGTCCTATAAATATATCCATCAAAATATGCCTTCATACTATCACTTCTTTGCGTCGAAGACATTCCACCCCCAAAAATGATCTTTGACAAACACAGGCACCCATTTTTCCCTATTGTCATACAATGTTTGAAACCATTCCTTACCATCTGAGGCAAAATCTTGTACCATGTACTTATTTTCAAACTCTTCTACGGTCAAACTTTCATAAACTATATCCATGAAAACCCTACACAAATCAGTGTAACTTTTGTGTCCTCTTAACTTGTCAGGAAACTTAATAAGAATATGCCATAGGCACCATCGATGTCTCACATAAGGAAATATCCATTCAATCCCTTTGCCTATACTTTAACACTAATCTATAATCATTGCCTTTGGGGCACTCCAATCCATTGCTTTCATCCACGCAGAAAAAAGCCACTCAAATATCTCAATATCTTCATTGGATAACAATGCACACCCTAATAATATAGAGTGTCCATGATGGTTTACTCCAACGAAGGGAGCAAATGGCATTTGGTTTTTATTTAACAAATAAGTGGTATCAAATGTCACCACATCATTAAACTCTTTATAAGCCGCTCTACTCCTAGCATCAACCCAAAAGACATTTCGGATGTGACTTTTCCCATCAGCATCAATTTCAAAGTGAAAATCTCGGCTCACCTCTTGCATCCTTAAAAAAAGTTTATGCACAACGTTTGCATCTCCATCTTTTAATCGAAGCCTCCTAGCTTTATCTAAATGATTTTTACAGTCTCTTGGCAAGCATGACATGTTCTTCGCTCCGCCTATTTCAGTTGTTATTGCTCTTACACTTTTACTGGTCTTCACACCAGCAGCATCAAACAATTCTAATCTTCTTCTCACATGGGGCTCTAGTTTCTTGTGTTGACTTATAAATCTGGAATTCTTAGGGCTTATATCGTGATTATGCTCTAGTTTCACCCTAATAATTTTATAGCAATTATCACTTTCCCTCGAAATGGATACCCTCATCGGGCAGTGCATTCTTATGCTTAGTCATTTCCTCTCCCTCTTCAAATCATTTGCTTTTCTTGTACCAGTGTGACTGCAAGCATATATTTGACGTTTTAGATTTCCCTCATCATCTTTGGTGTTGTGATACTTTACAACCCCAAAACCTTTTGAATATGCATATTTTTGCATATGTGCATGCATTTCATTCATCGTAGAAAATGACATGCCCACTGCTGGAGCAGCAACTTCCTGATCGTCATCAAGAACATTATGTTCTATGTCTTTATTTACTTCATCATTTCTCCCACTTGATATATCCTCCATACTATCATTTTCGTGTTCAGATCCTAATGATTCCATTGCCTTTGAAATAACTGTTCCTATATATTTTCATTAGATAAGTGAGATAAAGTGGTGATATGAATTTTACACAATAAATTTTAGTAATTAAGGGAAATATTTAAACTATCTTGTCATAAATGGAAACCAAATAATGCTAGAATTAATGAAAGATGGTACATCTTCCTTTATATGACAAATAAAATAAGTTCACCTAAAATTTAACATCTCCAACAAACCAGACAAAGCTAGATCATTACTTAAATCAAATAAGATAGCGTTAATTGTTGGGATATAAAGTTTGTGAAATATAATACCAATATCATTCCTTGATCAAATAGACCGACGTTTATTTTTCTTTTAGATACTCGGCTTGCGTTAAGAAATTAACGAATAATCTCTTTGTTATTTAGATTAATATTATTTCAAACACTAACTAACTAATTAATTAAGGGTTACATATATGATAATCAATAATCATGTGACAAAACATATCCACTTTTGTAAACTTTGCAATCAAATAAAACTTAAAAATGACAAATTAAAACCATTTGCATAGGTAATGGAGTCCTTAAAGAAAGAAAGTCAACTACCAATCCTAATGGCTTGTCCAATTTTGACTCTGGTATATTATTATATCGTATTAATCAAGTGGCAAATTTAATTGCACTCCATTAAGGAAACTACAATGAAGTTGTATACTATTTAACAAGTGACATTAATAATGAATATATAAAACAAGTTGAAAAAGACACATTCAATTACAAAGTAATTTGAGTCGTGGAAACTTTAACTTAATTTCTCAATGATCTAGGACAAAGTACCTACATTTGAATGCATATATTTAGCATTAAGCATGCTTAATAAGTTGAACATTACCACATCAACGAGGTATAATCACTTGTACCAAAAATAAAGAAAATGAACAAAGTAATTCTATAATCAGTCACTAATGACATATGCATATACAATTGCGCAAACCACTTTTACAAAATGTTTCCGGTACTCCCTCAAATAGGCACTAACTTTTGCAACCATTAAATGCAAGAGTAGAATTACTTATAAAATATCTCATATTTAGTATAAAAGCTTTATTCTCTTTCTAGTGCTTGTGTCTTATCATAGCTGAGATTCACAAACTACCACTCTTACAACAAACACCCCCTTCTCTGTTATTTAATGCTAGGGTGAAGAGAAAAGTTCAACCAAAACTTGGCGCAAATATCTACTATATGTTCCCAACCAAAAAAAAAAAAAAATCATCACTAAGCTTAATAAGCAGTTAACACATTTTAAAATATGTAGGCATAATTTATTACACTTACAATTCATTTATTTAAGATGGATAACGTTCTAGGATTTTGATCTTACAATTTCAACTTTGACAATAATCAATCTAGAACTAATTGCACATACCATTAACATGTTTGACATGCCATTCATAGTTAAGATACTACTTGATATTAAGAAGCTTCATGCATTGTCCGTACCTTCAGAGAAGAGGGCCCAAAAAAGACCCCTCTGCATAATTGACATTGTTTTACCCCCCCAAAAAAAACTCAGCAAGAGACTAAAACACGTTAAATATTTCAGGTGTATTCTAGATCAGTTTAAATGAAAAGAGATTGCACAAATAAAAAGGATGCTCTACATTGAATTAGCCCTCAGGACTTTTGCTTGCAAGAATTAAAAACTCATGCTTGTGTCTTATCATAGCTAGTCCTTAGGTGTAAAAGCTATTCCCACTTTATCAGTTCATCCCCTCTCCTTTCCCCTCTCAACCTCATCTCCAAGGTTCAAAGTTATTAAAGCAATATTTTTCTGATGTAATTTACTAGCCCCAACGCCTTCAACCTTTTGACATATATGTTCATCCCCCCACCTTCCCCCTCAACCTTATCTCTTACATTCACAACAATTAAAGCAGTGTTTTTCTCAGGTTATTTACCCCCAACACCTTCAACCTCATATCAACGATATGAAAGTAACAAACCTATTATTTGGGCTTCTTGCAGAGAGAGACTACAATAACAGATTACAGTATCAACATTTTCACTTCTGGCCAAGAGAGACTATGGTTGCTGATGATTCGTTCTTAATGTTGTTTGGGCTTTTGTTGTGAAACTTGTTTCCTCAATGTCTTCTATTCAATTTCAACGAGTATTTATATAGTTGCTCTTCTGGAAGTAGCATTCAAATATACTGTTTGCTAGCAGTGATATTTGGAATTGGATTTGTTGTTGCGATTGAAGAGAAGGGATTTCGATCTTAGTCTAATTTCTCTCATCACCATTCAACCTTCATCCCTAGTATACTCCCATCATCCATATGATTCTAGAGGTGAGTGGGTAGTTACTAAGTACTTTTGAAAATATTTAGATTGAAACCATTATCTTTTTCTAATATTTATTTTTGGATTTGTTACCGATTTTTTGAATTTTTTTAAGTTTCCTAATATTTCGCTCCATATTTTACCCAAACGACATTTCTCGCAAAATTTTTTTCATTCTTTCAAGAAAGTGAAATTAATTTTTTTCCTCCTTACTCAAAATAATTTCAAGCCATCAAATATTTCCCTTCACATGAAGGCCCTCAAATAACTATTGTCGTTTTATGAGATCTCTATTTTTTTATTTTTAAAAAATGTACAAATTTTTGTAAAAAATCATACATTATAGTGATAAGTGTGAAAGAAAAATGAAGGATGTAAATCACATTAGGAAAAAGAGTTATTCATTTTAATTTTTTTTTTCAAAAATAGCTTGATTTAAATGGAAAATTGTATATCAAATCTTCAAATTTAATGGGCATAAAAATTCTATTACCAAATTTATTTACATATTTAGTCCTTTCACTTTTCTATTTTTGTACAATTTTGCCTAAAATTTCCTAAATTATAGAATTACCACAATTCTTTCCAAGTCATGTTGTGTTTTATCTCAAAATAACAAAAATTAAACATTCCAACTGTGTATTTACGTGGCAGTTACACATCATAAAAGACACCTATTTTCTGTCTTCCCCCAAGACGCGTATCACCACTCTTGTGAATAGAGTTAGCTGTAATATTAGTGATATTGTGAATATTAGTTAGCTGTAATTTTCTGTAATCTTCTGTCCTTATGTTTAGCCATATGTTTAGGTATCCGACCTAGAATAACTCTATTTCCTTTTCTTAGATGTTTGTATTGTAATATATATATCAGACTGTGGCAATGAATCGATTCATTCCGCAAATTTCTTATCATGGTATCAGAGCAGGAAAATTAATCTTCCCTCCTGTCCATTTTGTGAACTGACCCCCATAATCTCGGTCTCACATTTTGCTGGAAACACCTCACAGTGAACAACCACAGAACTTGCAACCATGCCCGGCAATGGCGATGCATCCAATGCAGCAAAGTCACCCATCTCCGTTCCTATGTCCCCGCACTAGCTTCCTTCACCGATCGGCGAATCCAGGTTCGGTACTCACACAAATTAAATTTAAAGGGGATAATTATTTGGCATGGGAACAAGCTATTAGTTTGTCACTGAAATCTCAAAATAAATTAGGATTTATAGATGGATCAATCACTAAACCTGATCTCAACGACCCACTGTTCATGGCTTGGGATATAGTTAACTCTATGATTTGTTTATGGATTTCCAATTCTCTTGATGACCCTATTTGGGCTACTGTATCAAGATTGACTAATGCCAAAATGTTATGGGATTGTCTCAAGACTAGATATACAATGCAAAATGGTCCTAAAATATACAAATTATGGTCGGATTTAACTACCTATCATCAATCTGGAAATTCTATCATGATATATTATAATAAGTTCTTGGGCATGTGGGAGGACCTCACAAATCTGACGCCCCTCGGTTCTGCTCCGTCTGACGGTGACACCCTAATTTTTGCTTGGTTTGCTAATCTTAAGACATATCAATTTCTTATGGGTTTGGATGAAAGCTATGGAATTTTACGAACCTAAATAATTAATATGGATCCTCTCCCACATCTGGATCGCGTTTTTGCAATGGTATGTCAAGAAGAAAGCCATCGCACCGTAACTCAGCCCTTGGATGGTTTTCTTACTGTCGGTTTCTCTGCTCAGCAAGCTGCCCCACTTTCAGACAACACCCACTCCACAGCCACCAAATTGCACCAAACTGGCCGACCTTCTTGCACTTACTGTCTTCGTATCGGTCAAACTTATGACCGTTGCTGGACTCGGCTGGGAATTACACCTCAGCAGGGCCGTGGGAGAGGAAGAGGTCGTCGTAGTAAGCCCGCCTCTAGTCGGGCCTCACCTGTTGCCGCTGCCGCCCAGTGGAGTTCTTCGGTGCCAGCAGATGGTTCTCAGTCAAGTGAGCTGCCTACTCTACCGGGTTTCACGAGTGAACAAATGCAACGGTTGATGTCTCTTCTTGAACCGAGCCTACCTCGAAAAATTTATCGGGTATGCTTTCTTCCGATTGGCTCCTTGACAGTGGCGCCTCACATCACATGACGGGTGATTTGTCCTTACTTTATAATTTTTGTAATATTATTCCATCTTTTGTTGGTTTTCCCGATGGTGATCAAGCTCCAACTGTCAAAGAAGGCACTTGTCAGTTGCAACTGGGTTTGGTTATTTCTACTGTTTTATATGTCCCCAGGTTGAAAGCTAATTTACTGTCTATCAGTAAACTTAGTTCACCCAGTGTATTGTTTCCTTTACTGATCAATTGTGTGTATTACAAGACCGCACCTCGAGGAATCTGATTGGACTGGGTGAGGAACGTGGTGGGGTGTATCTTTTTCGGCATGTGTCCACTGCTTCTGCATTAGCTGTTGACGCTTCCAGCAATTATGAGTTATGGCATCGACAGTTGGGGCATCCATCTCAGTGACCTATGTCTTTATTTTCTGTTAATGGTAATAAGTTGTCATGTTCTACTGCCAAACCTTTATGCGATATTTGTTGCCGAACTAAACTAACTCGTAATGTGTTTCCTCTTAGTCAAAGCTATGCTACTGAATGTTTTGGTTTAATTCATTATGATGTATGGGACCGTATCGTACCTCATCCTTGTCTGGTGCTAAATATTTCCTTACAATTGTTGATGATTACAGTCATGCAGTCTGGGTGTACTTAATGGTTGATAACGGTGAAACTGCAACTTACCTTAAAAATTTCTATTGTATGATCTAAACACAGTTCAACCAGTCTATTAAGATAGTCAGGTCTGATTATGGTACTGAATTCCTGACTCACACTTTGATTGAGTTTTATAAAGCAAAAGGCATCGTACATTAAACTAGTGTAACTGACACACCTCAACAAAATGGCCGTGTTGAACGTAAGCATCGACATATCCTTAATGTAGCACGAGCTTTCATGTTTCAAGCATCATTACCGATTGAGTTTTGGAGTGAGTGTGTGATGGCAGCTGCTCATGTTATAAATTTGACACCTACTGCTGTCTTACACGGCATCACCCCTCATGAACGACTATTTTCTGTTTCCCCGAACCTATCGCACTTACGCGTTCTTGGTTGTTTGTGTTATACTCATTATCGTGATAAATCCAAAGACAAATTTGCTTCTCGAAGTCAGCGATGTATATTTTTAGGCTATCCTTTTGGTAAGAAAGGATGGAAAGTCATGGACCTTGCATCACGGGATGTATTTGTTTCACGGGATGTCTTGTTTGAGGAACACATCTTTCCCTTTAAAACAACAAGGGAAGAAACTTCAGCATCTCCACCGCCTCCTTTATTTCAACCGGATGAATTCTATGATGAGTTGCCTACGTCTTCATCGAGTTCTCCAACTCTAGCGCTAGGAGGCGCCTCTACTACCGATCCACCAGTTTCTGAGGCACTTCCCGACCGAGTCTTTGAGCCGGTTCCAAACCCTGCTCCTTCTAATCGCAGTCAGCGTGTTCACCGGCCCCCAGCATATCTCCAAGATTTTATATGTCACACAGCTCGCTTTATACACCCCCCCACATCTTCAGTCAGTCCGACCATTAGATCCTCAGGTACGCGGTTCCCTCTAGCCCATTATGTTTCTTATGACAAGTTCTCTACTTCTCACCAAACATTTTTGGCTGCTGTTACTGCTGGGGTTGAAACCCAAACATTTAATGAGGCTATGCAGGATTCCCAATGGCGTAAAGGCATACAGGCTGAGATTGACGCTTTAGAATGTAATGGCACTTGGGTTATATCTGATCTCCCTCCCGGAAAGAAACCAATGGGTTGTAAGTGGGTTAATAAAATCAAACATCACTCTAATGGCTCTATTGAACAGTATAAGGTGCGGCTTGTGGTTCAGGGTGATACTCAGATTGAGGGCTTGGACTTTGACGAAGCATTTGCTCCTGTTGCAAAGCTTGTTAGTGTACACACTTTTCTTGCTATTGCCGTTATTGAGGGATGGGAAGTTCACAAACTTGATGTTAATAATATCTTTCTTCATGGTTATCTTCATGAAGAAGTGTATATGAGACTTCCACCCAGGTATTCTGCCTCCCACCCTGGGAAAGTGTGTCGTCTTCACAAGTCCGTATACGGTCTTCGTCAGTCTTCCCGAAATTGGTTTGCCAAGCTTTCAATGGCTCTTCGGTCATATGGTTTTATTCAATCTCATGCTGATCACACTCTATTTACTTATCGTAAGAACGGTGTTTTCTTAGCTGTTCATATTTATGTGGATGACATCATTGTTACCGGTAATATCTCCACTACTTGCACCTCATTTAAGAAGTACTTGAATAGCTGTTTTCAGCTCAAAGATTTGGGCCCTGTGAAATATTTCTTGGGACTAGAAATGGCTTGAAATTCTTTTGGTTTATTTCTTTCTCAATGCAAGTGTACACTGGACCTTTTATCTGAGGCGGCTCTCACTGGTGCTAAGCCTGTTGCCACTCCTATGGAGCAAAACCATCACCTAACTACTGCCTCGGGTTGATTTTTGAGTGACCCCGGTCGATACCGTCGTCTTGTGGGTCGACTTGTTTATTTGTCTCTTACTCGCCTAGATTTATCATATGCTATCCACATTCTTACCCAGTTCCTGCATCAACCACGCTAAGAACACTTGGATGCCGCATATCGAGTTCTTCGTTACTTGAAGGGCTCTTCTAGCCAGGGTATTCTTATTCAATCTGGGAGTTCTTTATAGTTATTTGCTTTCTGCGACACTGATTGGGCTGCTTGCCCTCTTACTCGCCGTTCCCTAACGGCGTACTTTGTCCAGCTTGGGAGTTCTCCTGTCTCTTGGAAAATCAAGAAACAACCTACCATTGCTCGTTCCTCAGCCGAAGCCGAGTACCGCGCTATGGCTGCTGCTACTTATCAGCTTACATGGCTGAAATCCTTCTTAGCTTCTCTTAGTGTTTTTCACACACGCCCTATGCATTTATTTTGTGATAACCAAGCTGCATTACATATTGCTTCGAACCTCGTTTTCCATGAGCGTACAAAGCATATTGAGATTGACTGCCATTATGTGCGAGAACAGATCCAGGCAGGAAACACTGCTACATCCCATTTGGCAACTACTCAGCAACCCGCAAACATTCTCACTAAAGCGCTCGGCAAGCCTCAGTTTCAGTTCCCACTTGGCAAGTTGGGAGTCTTTGACCCATACTCTCCAACATGAGGGGGCGTATTAGTGATATTGTGAATACTAGCTGTAATATTAGTGATATTGTGAATATTAATTAGTTGTAATTTTCTGTAATCTTCTGTCCTTATGTTTAGCCATATGTTTTGGTATCCGTTTCCTAGCATAACTCTATTTCCTTTTCTTAGATGTTTCTATTGTAATATATATATCAGACCATGGCAATGAATCGATTCATTCTGCAAATTTCTTATCAAGGGAGGTTGATTGATTCAGATCCTGTTCTTTCCGTAGGTATATTGTAGGTGTAGAATGGGTGGGAGTGGGAAAGAGTGGGAAGAAATCTTAGAAAGGTTGAGAGTTTGTAGGAAAAAGGGCGATTGAGAGAGTTTTTAGCGGCCTATTGTACCTGTTTATTTATTTATTTATAATCAAGAGTGATTTAGTCAGATGATTTTGCGACAGACTATAAGCAAGGGTCAAACAAATAGGAAATTGAATGAAATCCTTTATTTCCTTTATAAACAACACTTTTTTTACGGATGAAAACTAGTTTGTACAGTACTTATGCATGAGTTGTTAATATGATAAAAACCAATAAAATTAAATGTTACCATAAAATATGTAACTTGTAATGCAAAAGTGCGCGCATTATAAAAACCACATTTACTATAATATTTGAAAATAACAAGTAGTTAATCCAAGACTTACTATATCAAAGCCTATAAGGCATCTTTATACTATAAATACTAAGATGGGTGACCTCCTCACAATGCAGGAAATGACAATCCAAAGCTTCTGGTGCACTCCCGCCTAAAATAAATACCCCTCACAAATTTAAAAATAAACATGCTGGATACACTTTCCCATGACCGATGTTTATGCAAGTAACTACCCTCAGTGAGCAGTTACGATCACACTACACCCCTAAATTATAGCACACATCTCTACCTTGGATGCAAACCTCATATTTTTAACAAACCCAACGCGATTAAATCACCCTACAGTTCCAAAATACAAGGTGAGGATTAACATAACTCTCCAATCTTCCGCAGATCTCTGGCATGTACCACCCATTCTTCAACAGTTGGATCCTTACCTCTGCAGTGCAGCAACTCAAGCTCTCTGTTGCCTCCATTTTCAGTTCGACCCCGACATCTTCTAACTTGCAATGCCACTGCCATCTCAGTTCGACCCGGAGTCTTCTACCCTTCAAGGTCACTGCCATAAAAATCACAAGGTATCAATTTTAATCTAACATGAATTATTGTCATCAACAATAAAACATAACATCGATGTTTTCCACCGCAATTAACTCTTCGAGGATGTAGGTGAGCATTTACATTATACTTCATGACCACTGACAATAGATTCCATTCTCTTACAGGTCTGAAGATCACCCCAGTATGCGCAAATTGCCACAAATTATTTGAAGGTACCAACTATAGCCAATTCCCATAATTCCAAGTGAAACTGCTTCTAATTAACGGCTTGAATACGTAGAGAAATTGAGCCAAAAAAAAAAAACCAATTCACACATCTGAACACAACCATTCATATATACAATTGCAAGATCAAACCAGAACATATAAGCCATTCCCATATTTTCAAATCAAAATGGTTCTGAAGAATGGCTTCAATAGGCCGATCAATTCAACCCAAAAAAAACCCAAATACTTTTCGTGAAGGGCTTCCAAAGGCCGACAACTTCAAGAAAAAAACCCCCAAAATCCCAAAAAATCCAAATGATTTTGATGAAGGCCTTCCATAGGCCGAAAATCTCAACCAAAAAAAAAGCCCAAGATCCCAAATCTGAATCTCCCCACCTCTTGCATTTAAAGGAAAATGACATGCTCCGAACTCACCCCACCGCTTCAGATGAAGGGATTAAATATGGCGAAAAATTCAACAAATCAAAAACCCAAATCCCAAATCTGAACCAAAAACCCAACCCATCTCTTGCAATTAAACGAAAATAACAAGGGAAGGGATGGTTTATTCAGAAAACAAACATGCAATCACAAGATGGGACAGAAATTCAAACTACTTCCCTCAATTTGAACTCCACAAGGCTTCTGATGAAACGATTCAACTCACAGAACTGTTCTTATTAATCACTCCATTCGGACACCCAAGATTAACTGTTATGCTCAGCCTTCCACAATAGATCTGCCTCCAAAATGAACGCTGGAGAAGACAATGATTAGCAAACCATAAATTGCTAACCCTAAATGAACGCCTGAGAGGACAGAGATAGAGAGGGTTGAATAGAGAGGAAGTGATATGAACTAGATGGAGACGCCGGCAAAGGACATATATAGCGAAGATTGAAGAAGATGTTGAGTGTGAAAATAAAGAGACGGGCAGAGAGTGTTGCAGAGAGTAGGTGAGACTCCATAACTGTGTTGCTGAATGTGAACGAGAAATAAAGAGAGGGGCAGAGAGAACTCTAGAGAGTAGGTGAGGATTAATAAAGAGGGGCAGAGAGGATGCCGGATGAGAGAGAAAGAGAGGGGCAATGAGGATTCTAGAAACCAAGAGAGATAAGTCAGTGTAATACATGGTAAATGACTAATATTTTTTCATTTTTTAAGTGGATGAAAATAAACGATTTTGGCAGGTAAGAACTGTAACAAATTTGATATATTATAATTACATTTACTTCATTAAATCTTATAATTATAATTAATTTTTACATGTTTCAAAAAAACACTCAAATCTAATTTATTTAACACAAATATAAAATATTTGTTTTTTAAAGCATACAAAACTAATAATCAAACCCTCTTCATTGAATCCTTATGTGACATATACACAAACATAGTGATATGAAAAGAGCTCACTCCCACATCCCTCATGGCACTCAATTATCCGAAGTAAATATAGAAGTTTAGGACCGGCCTAGACAACGTTCTAATTTCAAGGCTTAATGGTTTGGAAATAATAGAATGCGTATTTGTTGGGTTTGTCGCTGACAAACTTTGTTGAATTCAACCTTCCCATGGAAAGTGACATTTTTTTCAATTTGATGACTGTCATTGATTTAATTGGTTAAAAAAAAACTTCAAAATTATGTTGAATCTTTAGTTTGCATTTCACTTAAATCGTATAATTATAAGTAATTTTTAAATGTTTGAATTGGTAAAGGTTGGATTTGTTACGATGGATGGTTTATATTTACGCTTCGGTGGTTTATATTTACGCTTGGCGATCGCTATTATTGTGACTGTAATAGTAATCATTCCGATTTTACAGCCAGTATTTATACATTTCTATGTGGCTTATAAATCAAGAAATCTGACGCTAAAAATGCAATGTTCCAATTATTATGTCATGTTTATAAATTGGTTAATTGATTTTGTGAGAGCCTTTAGACATTCATGTCGTGATTTCGCTTTTGTGAGAGCCTTGCTTGATTAAAACAAGGGTAATTTATTTGTTTTATTTGCAACTGCAGGGTAGTATTGAGGCGGTTGTCATATATAACAATTTTTTCTAAATCTCACAACTTCCTCCTATTTTTCTAAACTCTTACTTCAAGCAATTCCTGTCTTAAAAGTTAGTTTACCTAATATGTCCTCTAAATCAAAGAACCAAGGGTACGAACCTGTGATGAGGGAGACCCTATTCATTCTTTTTCTTCTGTTTTTTGGGAGGGGTATCCTACTAGACTAAATGTAAAAAGGCTACGCCTCCATTTGCTATATGCGACTTTTGAGAATGTTATTATGTTTGCGCAAGGATCGTGTGCTTGCAAGAGGTAAGTGGGGAATTGAAGTGTGCTAGCTGAGGGGACTATAAGGCTAAACTAAAAGTCGCGGGTTTTAAGATTGTCATATATTAGGTGGGGAAGATTTAGGAGGAAAGTCATTCCCACTCCAATTTTTAGAGTATAGGATAAAATGGACGATGGAGATATAATTGCAGTTTGCATCCAATGTTTAGATAAGATTAAAACTACGAAAATACGCTCCACACCCCCAAAAAAATTGAAAAGAAAACAACCCACTCCTACATCCCTTATGGCACTCAATTATCCGAAATTTCAGGATGACATATATATACATGTGTGTGTGTGTGTGTGTGCAATGAATTATCTTCATTTTCTTTACAGGTACAAGAGGAGGAGGTGGATTCATAGCTATTAGCGTCGTAGATTGCATTATCATCATTCTGTGTAGCGTAGTTTAATTTGTAACAAGTTCACTATGTCCTTTCTCCCTCATACTTCTGTAAACTTTTTCTACAATTATATTGATTAGCTCATTGATTATGCACGAAGTTGCTCTATAATTAACTTTTCATTGAGTTTTTCCGTTCACTCATTTTAATTATAATATTAATTATGTCTACAAAAACCTTTCGTTTATTATTTCATTATATACGTACATGTTGTCGACTTGAACATGCTCCATGCAAAAGCACGGGTCCAAACTAGTTTCCCAAAGTGCATATTCTCACAGATCATGTAAGTGCTGATGTATATAAAATTACCCATATGACAAATACTCCTAGAAAAAAAAAGATATGCATAGTAAGTGAGAGTGCAACATTATCCTCGCAATATATATCACAAAACTTGGAATCTTGATTATAATAGATCAATGTCTTTTTCCTACTTACATCAGACAATTGGTGAAATAGTGATTTTTTTGGTCTGATGTTACTGACATATGAACTTGGTTTTTAACTCATGATATGCATCTCCGGGAAATGATTTTTCCAGGGACTAAATCGCCGACTCCCACGGATAATTGATTTAATGACAAATGTCCTTAGTTAGTGGAAAAGTTGAGTGTCAAACATTATTATTTTCCCTTAGCAAATTCTAGTATGAGACCATTCACGTTAACTTATGGTACAACGGTTGACTTGTAATTTTTTTTTAAAAAAAAAAATTTTGGCTGGATACATGAAGCGTGTAACCACATTCTAATGATATTAGGCAGGCTTCCTCCCTTTCGAAAATCTATCCGTTAACTCCTACTATGACTCAATCTTTCGTCAGAAGCATATAACTTAAAATCATGATGCAATATTACTTCTTTGCCGGCATGTAATCATGTTTCATTTGCGTAGGTTGTTTAATTAATTCAAGATTATTTTCTTGCTTTTCATCATTGCTTAATTGTCGATGTTCACGAAGCTTCACTTTCATAGTTTGTGTTGCTTTGTAGGTGTTTGTGACTGTTCATGAAGTTTTGCCATCCATCATTGTAATTCCAGACTATTGACTGACGCACATAATGCATGACAATGGGCGAAAGCTCCTATGATATCCAGCTGTTCTTCCTTTCCAAAGGGCACCGTTTGAGATCCTTTGCTCAGCTGCTTGGAGATACGATAGATTGTTACGAGGGGAATAAGAGCATTTCCAACCGGAAGCACACATTCCACGAGCTACGTTAGATTGTTACGAGGGGAATAAGAGCATTTCCAACCGGAAGCACACATTCCAGGAGCTGGCCTCACCGTTCCATCTTTTGATTTCCAACCTACGTGTTCCTTGGCACATCATGCATTTTGAAAATGACTGCCGTTTCATGCCACATTTGATTTTTTTTTGTCATTTTGTGGCTTTTTGGATTTTTCCTTTTTTTAAAAAATATTATTTAAGTGGTACAAAAGGTTATATGCTAAGTAGTGGGTTTATGACAAATATTTTATTGGGTGATCTAAATTGGAGTTCCATAGGTTAGAGAAGTAAATGAATGCAAGTTCCAACAAATAAAATTTTTACTAATGTGACAGGATGGGGTTCCGAATTTTGAAACTCCCATTCGGAATGTTCTAGGTTGTATTATTCGATTAGATGAAAAAGTATGAGGCCTACCAATGTGATTTGGATTCCACGACATGTTTCGATTTTTGTAGTTGTTGTTGTAATCTCAAATTCAAGAAGTCATGGATCACATTTTCTGTCTGATATATAGGTCTCATGTACAAGAAAGCAGCGGAAAAGCAACATATTTTGGCCATGTTTTGATGAAAATTGACCATTATGACCCGATTTGTGATGAAATCCATGGCTGTCAAAAAAATGCTGGTTGAAATTTATTTTTCAACTGAACCTGTCACAATTACTAGCGGATGACAATCGATCAAAATTGGAGCGATGAATCATACTGATAGACTACTGGTCCGTTCGCATGTATTTTGACGGAAATTTTGAGGGATTGGCAGTCCTTTAGTAGACACTTTGAGGGAAGTTTTGAAGGAAACCATTGCCTGTCACAATGTGAGTGATTTCTTGGATTGTGATGGTGCTAAAAATTTTGACGGGAGAGTGACGGACTCGGTTACAATTTCTGATGAACACTATTTTTTCTATGAAAATTATGACGGAGTTTTGTCAAAGTTTCTGCCATATATTTGTTTTAAATTAAAAAAAATAGTCACTTTTAGAGTATGCTACGTGGAGCAGTATAATATAGCTAGGAACGGATTTTTTTCTATTCACAGAGTAATAAAATTTTGAAATTTCAAATTTGAAAATTGAAATTTGAAATTAAATATTTTGAATTTATAATTGTGGACTTCATACAATTCCGCATACATATGAAACTTTAAATTTTTAGCTCCAAACTTAGAGCCCAGATTTAACAAAATTTACATACATAAAAATCAAAAAATACAATAACATAAAATTTCTCAATTTTTCCCTCATATATGATAGACTACTTCTCCAAACCCCCTTGCTCCCTTTCCTCCCTAATATCCTTTTTATTTCTTTCACTACCCCCCTCCCCCCCCCCCCCCCCAAAATGGAACAAATTACAAACTACAATCCACAAATTACATCCGCAATGAAAAAAATACATCTCAAAATCACAAATTACAATCCAAAAATTCATATCCACGAAAATATGATCAAAAATTACAATTATTTTTTGAAATTTCGGATCGAAACTTCAAAATTTAAAATTTCAAATTTGAAATTTAAACCTGAAATTTCAAAGTCCATGAACACGATTATGTGATTGTAGAGTTGGGTAATAGATCAGGTCGGGGTCAAGTTCGTATTTGTGTCGAACTTAGATGTATTGAAAATCCCTCGCCCTGAACCTAACCGTTTATTAGACGGGTTGTAAAACTTTGACCTATATCCATTTTAATTTTTAAACGCATTTGACCTATTTAAGATAAATAAGTCATTTAATTGCCCATTTAATATTTTCAATTAATACTTAGTTAAATGGTATTGAAAATTAGCTTTGCATTCCACATTAAGGAATTAGTGCCTAAAGGTCCCTCGACTTATAATAATTCACATTTTCATATTTATTTTTAATTTTTGTGATGCTAATTATCAAACAAAATGTAAATAGGTAAATAATAAATAGGTAAATGGGTTGACCTGTTTTATCCATTTGACTAAATAGGTTAAATGGATCTTTTTTGGTGTTGAGAATCTCGACCATAATGTAACCCATTTAATTAAATAGGTTGAACGTGCCAACCCATTTAATTAAACGAGTTATTCTATATCCAAAGCCACTTAATTTCGTGCTAGTTTTGGGTCGGTAATCGTGTCGGGTTCGCTTTGCCCAATTCTATTCTATTGTAGGGTCTCCATGTAGGCAGATAGGATCGGGAGCTTCTTAAACTTCTCATGCAGATTAGTGGTTGAAAGAAATATGGAGTTGGTTTCAGAGAAGAAGGGAGAAACATGCCCGTGGATATAATTTCTTACTTCATCCCACCAAGGCTAGGTTTTTTCCTTCCTTGGTGGTGTGGACTAGGATTTGGATTTCTGATACTCAGGTTAGCCTGGCAAAGAGCCACTATGAATGCATAGCTTATATCAATAAATACAAGCTTAAAGCCCACTCTAAATGAAACTTCTCCTTTCTGGAAATGAATAGGCAGATCTAAAATGGAGAAAGTAAGGAGAAGAGGGAGCGTGAATTGAAGGAGATAGAGTAGGTTTTTTCCTTTTTTGGGGGGGGGGGGGGCGCGCAAAGAAGTGAAGTGGAATGAGAAAAAGTGGGGGATAGGGGAGTGATGGTTGGAAATGAGATAGAGTATGTCTTTTTTTGCTTTAGGCCAAAAAAAATTTTTTTTTTTTTTTGAAAAATTGATGGCATTTTGATAGGTTCTATACTTTCCTATCAAAATTATTAAAAATGCTTTTCAAAATTTTGATGGACTTTTCCGTCAAATTATCCATCAATATTGACATGGTTTTTTCGGTCAAAAATTTCCGTCAATTTTTAGAGGTAATTTATGTTGTTGTGGCTGGAACCATGATTGGTCTAAAGAGCATATGGGGAGAGTATTAGCAAACAGTGGAAGAAAGATCTTGTATTAAATTTGAAAAATCTTTTTACTTATAAAATACAATTGTCAAAGCCAACCTATCGAAAAAAAGACCTCACCTTCTCGCAAAAGTGGGATCGGGAAGATTTAAAATCGAATCATTCTTGCCATTATCAACCTCGATTCTATCTCTGAAAATAACATAACCTAAGATTATCGCCTTCACCATTGAAATAACATTTCTCTCAGTTTAAAGTTAAGTTTTCTCTTCATGCAACTTTTTCGCACGTTACTCAGATTAGGCAGCCAATCATCAAAGGAAGACTCAAATAAAATTTCCATGCAATGTTCAATTATATCTGAGAAAATGAAACTCATACACTTCTAAAAGATAACAGGGGACATTACAAAGTCCAAAAGTCATTCTTCTAAAAGCATATGTGCCTGTTTTAACAATACTCATGCTATGCCTATTTTTTCCTCATTGTCAATTCAATTTCCTTGAATGTCCGATGTACATCAAAGTAGCAGCAGAATAACAGGGTTATGAATAGTAGTAGGAGTTGAATCACGCACGTAGATGGGTTGTCCATTAATGACAATTATTATGATCTTTATTTCACCTGAAGGAAAAGTCAGACACTCAGGTTACCAGGTCCACCGTCCACATTCTATGATGTGTGCACGCATATGCATGCCCTGAGGGAAACTCTGGCCCGCCAAAATCCAAAAACAGTCTGGGAAGTTCTAGTTTTTTGTCGTCATCTCAGTAGAATATTATCCTCCCTATACACATGAATTTAATACATGATCTTTTTTATATTGTTAAAATTTGCACTTTAATAATTTTACATATTAGAAAATTATAACATACTTCTACAGGTCTTAAAAACTTTGACATGTCACAACAAAAATAAGAATATGTATTAAAAGGAAGATAATTTTACCACCCAAAAAATAATAATACTAATTGGCACTCTTGTATTCTGAAAATTGAAAGTAATTTGATAAGTTTTGGCATATCACAATAATAACTATTATCATAAAGTATATAATATATCTAATATTTCACATTTATAACAGTGAACATATTTTACTATTGATTATTTTTAATAAAAATAATAAGTTTTCTGACTTAAAGTTAAGTTTGGAAAAGTCCGAACCTCTAACAATTTGACACCTGGTATATCCTACCCTTAGGAGCCATGTATAATATATATATATATATATATATATATATATATATATATATATATATATATATATATGTCATGTTTATAACAGTGAAGATATTTTACTATTTATTGTTTTTAATGAAAATAACAACTTATGTGACTTGGAGCTAAGCTTGGTGTTAGACAAATTAGGACTGACCTGGATACGGAAATAACTGTCAAGAGTAGTCTACGTATGTAGTTATGAGTGGCGGCTACCAGAGTCGCCTTAGGAGTGTCCATGATCTAAACTTGAAACCCTGCGATGATGGTATGCAGCCGTGGGGGGAGAGGAGGAGAGTGTGAGAGAATTTGAGTCTTATGCTTGTGTCATCTGTGGCTGACCCCCAAAACCCCCTTTTATCGGTTATGAAGGCAACTAGGTTTGTTATCCTAGGCAACACTAAGTGGCCGTCGGGCCTAACTAAATAGGCCCAGTTAATAGCTTCCACTCGGCTACGAAGGCCGCAAACACATGCTCTCCACGAATCACAACTCCTCACGCTTCATGCTGTGAATAGGACATGCGACCGAAAAGCAACAAGTGGTGCTACATTAAGTTACCATCTGACTAATATAACACTTTCATGAAATATGATACCCCAAGTCATCCTAAATTTCACTAGTGGTATTTCTAATTCCTTATGCCGTGATATATCATATGATTATATACTCAATATAATCGTCCGGGCGGATATTGGTGGTGAAGGATAGACTTTTCCTTAAACACTCATGATATTGCATCTTAGCTTAATTGCTTTCCCAACATATTTTCGTTGAACCATATACATCATGGTTCCTGAGAAACACATTAAAGTAGCAGCATCAAGCCTTGACTTCATACCATAGCTTTAAGTCAAAGGGTCATCGTCTACAGGGTCACACAGTGACAAGAGATAGAGGAAGGTCAATTGTCACTCCGTATATGGTCGTCTTTTAAGCATACACAGCATGAGATGTGTGCCATGACATAGCTCTCATTTACTTGGGGTCGTCACTCTATATGCTATGAGAATCACCAGTCTAGATTTTTATCAAAAAATCTGACCTGAGCCACTAGAATAGCATACTAAATGCTAATCTTGATACTCAAGATTCGGCTTTTAAGGCTTCAATATGAAATCATGTCTCATATTTGACTCCCTCAACTCCCATCTTAGACTTACTAAGGCGACTATTTCTAATTCATACACTTTCAGTATGAGTAATCAATATTGCACCCCTAGTGCTAGTATGATTTAGTCTCATCATGCCCGCTACTCAAGCGTTAGAGTGATTGCCTGTATGACTAGGCCAATCAGAAGCCTGTGACATTTAGGAAAAGAACCTTGAATCTTTATTTCTTAAATGCTCATTACAAGAAAAATGTATCTGTCATACATAACAAGATTCTATCCAAAAACTAAACTCTACAAAGCCCTAGACTCAACGAATGTGCTTTGAAAGCATCTCTAGGAATCGGCTTAGTTAATGGATCAACGATCATCTTGTTAGTGGGTACATGCTTGATGGCAACCTTTTTTGTCTTTGTGGCATCTCGCACAAAGTGATAACGCTTGTTGATGTGCTTGGTCTTCTGATGGAACTTTGGATCTTTAGCGAATTGGATGGCAGTTGTGTTGTCACATAACATCTCTACAGGATCATCAACTCTAGGAGTGAGGTTAAGATCCTGGAGGAAACTCCTAAGTCGTATTACCTCCTGCGTGGGTAGGCTACATGCAACATATTCTGCCTCCATGATCGACAGAGCTATGCAGTCTTGCTTCTTACTGCACCACGATATGGCTCCCCCACCCAGGGTGAACACATATCCTGAGGTTGACCTAGATTCATCCGGCTCACCGCCCCAATCGACATCTGAATATTCTCTCAACTTAAGGTCCCCACCTTGATAGCATAGGAAAAAGTCACTTGTAACACGAAGGTAGCGCATGATTCTCTTGACGGCTTGCCAATGAGCTTCTCCTGGGTTGCTTTGGTAATGACTAACCAAACCAACCGCAAAGCAAATGTCCGGCCGTGTACATAACATGGTGTACATTAAACTTCCTACGACACTAACGTAGAGGACATTGCTCATGGCCTCCTTTTCTTTCTCTGTTTTTTGGCATTGGTCAAGGCTCAAGGTTAAACCCTTCTCAACTGGAGTGTCTACAGGTTTGGAATAATACATGCGGAATCGTTCTAAGACTTTCTTGATGCATGCCTCTTGGCTCATACCTAAAAGTTTCTTAGGAGGATTCCTTACTATTTCCACACCTAGGACATACTTGACTTCACCCATATCCTTCATCTCAAAGACAGAGGACAACCACACCTTAGTGGTTTCGATCATCTCCAAATTGTTCCTAGCCATTAGTATGTCGTCAACATATAGGATAAGAAACATAATCCCCCCGGTTGATCTTTTGACATACACACAATGGTCCTCCAAAACGATGGATAAGCCAAACAAGGTTATGACTTCATGGAATCTTAAGTACCAGGATCTGGAGGACTGCTTAAGATCGTATATGGACCTTTTAAGATGATACACCTTGTCCTCATATCCCTTTGACACAAAACCAATAGGTTGGTCCACATAGATCTCTTCCTCAATGCTACCATTAAGGAAAGCAGTCTTTACGTCTATTTAAAACAACTCTAAGTCCAAATGGGCACCCATGGCTAGGAGTAGGTGAATAGAGGCAAATCTCACGACAGGAGAAAATGTCTCTTTATAGTCTACACCCTTAATTTGTATAAACCCTTTCGCCACTAAACGGGCTTTGTAATTATCGATCAAACCATCTGTCTGGTGTTTTATCTTGAAAAACCACTTGTTTTCAATAGACTTATGCTGGGGTGGAAGATCAACAAGTTCCCAAACCTTATTTCTTGCCATCGAGTCCATCTGATACCTCATGGCATCCATCCACTCTTTGTGATTTGGTCAATCAATTGCCTCTTGATAAGAGGTAGGCTTCTCAACTTCCAAGGGAATGCATAGGAATATTTCCTATTCGATTTGAAAATATTATCAAGGAATTCTTCCACACTCACTCCTTCGAAGCCTGGGGCCTTCATTGTTTGTCTGCCTGGGTGAGGCATCCCTACCCCTTTCTCTCAGAGGTGTGGCACCCTGAGCATGTGGAGAGTTGCTCTCACTATCCCTCTGGGATGTGGAATCCTGAACATATGGACTAACTATATGTTCGAGAACTGAAGATTGAGGACGGACCTCACTCGCAGGTTGACTTTCCTTATGTACAGGAGATGGAGGACGAATCTCATTCTCCCGAGCAGACAAGTCTCCCCCATTCCCTTCGGATAAGGGGCATACCATCTTCGATGGCTTGGTTAGAGTCCAAATTCTCCCCCTCACCGAATGTGGTTGGATGTTTTGCTGTAACTCAAATAGTTCGACATCCTTCTTGACTTCACCAATGGTCGGGAACTCATTCTCGAGAAAATCGATATTGTAGGAATCTATTTCTGTCATGCCAGCATTTAGGTGTTCCCTGTACATCACATATCCTTTAAATTGTACGAGATACCTAATGAACACCATTTTGGTGTCTCGTGGACTAAGTTTTTCATGTTTGTGGATTGGGTTATGCACATAGCTGGCCGAACCCCATGGGCGTAAATGGTCCAAGGATGGCTTCTTACCAAACCATAACTCATATGGTGTGGTAGGGACACTCTTGCCCGGCATACGATTAAGGATGTAGGCTACCGTAAGCAGCGCATCCCCCCAAAAACTGGTTGGGAGGTTAGCATGTGCCATCATTGACCTGATCATGTCAAGCAATGTACGATTCTTGCGTTCTGCAATACCGTTCTGTTGTGGAGTGCGTGGAATCGTTAGCTATCTTTGTATACCTTTTTCCTCACAGAACTCCTTGAAATATGACAGAGGTATTCACGACCTCGATCAGTTTGAAGAATCTTGACCCTACGTTCCAACTGAGTCCCTACTTCTGCTACGAAACATTTGAACACATCGAGTGCCTCGTAGCGATGAGATTATAGGTACACATACCCATACCGTGAATAATCGTCTATGAGAGTAATGAAACAGATAACCCCATGTCGTGCTTTAATGTTCATGGGTCTGCATACGTCTGAGTGGATTAATTTTAAGGGACTAGATGCTCTCGAGGCCTTACCGAAAGGCTTCATTGTTGCCTTTCCCGCTAAACATGACTCACACCAAGGCAACTTAACCCTAGTGAGTTGGTCTAGAAGACCTTCTTTAGCTAGCCTATTCATCGTATCTTGGCCCACATGGCCAAGTCTAGCATGCCACTTAACAGATTCAGAATTGGAGTCAAAGTACGAAGCAAAAGTAGAGGATATATTATTATAATTATCATCCAAATCCAAAACAATAAAATCTCCTTTCAAAGTTGCTTGACCAAACAAATTGCCATTGTAGAACAAATCTAAACTAGCTGGATGAAAACCAAAAGTAATAATCTTACTAAAGAAATACAAGAAACTAAGAAGCATCGCGCCCTAGGTGCATAGAGGGCGTCATGAAGATGCAGCTTGTTTCCTCCATGGAGTTTGAGCTGATATGTTCCTACTCCAAGGACATCTTCTTCGATGCCATTCCCCAGTACGACAGTCTGTGAACCCACCAGATAGCGATAGAACTCTACGAACCCAGCCCTATCCTGAACCATGTGCTTTGTCACCCCCCGTGTCTTTAATCCATTGAGGAAGAGAGTTAGCAACGAATGCATGGGAACAAACATATAATTCAGTAGTTTTAGTGGAAGAAGGTACCTTGACTGGCCCAAGGCAATTCCGAGCAAAGTGGCCCTTCTTTCCACAGTTATAGCACTTCACACGTGCCATATCCTTAGCTCTATTGCCCTTGGCCTTATGCTTATTGGTAGTACCACCATTAGAGCGAGAGTTCTGATGAGGACGGGGACCTTCTTAGGTTTCTTACCACGGTAAGATTTCCTGCCCTTGGGCCCTGATCCTTTGGCAACGAACGCCACGCTAGGAGGCGCATATAATTTTAAACGCTCTTCCTCCATTTTGAGGTGTTTGGAGATTGCCTCGAAGGTCTTGATGTGCTCACTGTGTATCATGAATACTTTAAAACTCTTCCAATGTTCATTATTATTAGGAAGAGCTCTAATCACATTTAGGACCTGTTCTTCCTTAGAAACCTCTTGCCCTGCAGCCTTAAGGTCTCAAACCATAGCACTCATAGTTCGAAGGTGTTCGGAGATACCACGACTGGAGTCAATAGTATACTGCATCCATTCCAGCTGTAAGGTACGCAACCTCATAGCAGATGTCTGTCCGAATCTAATCGTAAGTTGTGTCCACATGTCCTTAGCAGTGGGGAAGCGTTCAAACTCACCCAGGAGATCGTCCTCCATGCAAGACAGCATAGTGTAGCGTGCAGAACGATCGCGTTTGAACCATGCTTGGTATGCCTTTAGGTTTTCTTTACACTGCTCAGTTGCAATAATATCCCTGCCTTGTTCATTCTTTTCAGCCGGAGCAGTCATAGAGGAGGTCAGGAGGTCCAGTATATCATCATTATTTAAGTAGAACTTGACTTTCAGATCCCAGACGTTGTAGTTTGAACTATCCCGTTTATCATCAGATTACATACAAACTATCATGTTTCTAGTTGCCATATTTGAAAGTATATACTTATTTATTAGACATATTATTTTAATAATTAAATGGCCAAGAAAACTCTATCATTCATAATATACGTTCGAAAATTTTACCAAGCTCATAATCTTCACGTATAGATATGAACTTTGGGGCTTCTTTAATTTAATTTTTAACTTAATTTCATAGAATTTTCTTAAAGGTTCTGTTAGACTAACTAATATTTTAATCCGGTGACTATCACAAAGATATTCACTTTTAATCATGTAAATATATATTTACACAATTTTTATGAAACTAATTCATTTAACATAGTTTCATTTTGTTTTAATATATATAACACAAAGTTATACAACTTCAAAAGTATCATACTATTAACAATAATTAAAAATAGAGAGAATGTAATTCATCAAACATAAACATGTGACTAACCCATGGCTGTTTCCAACATATAGGACGAATTTATATGATAATAGGAACAAGCATGCGTTGGCCCAAATTAAAACAGCAACAAAATCGGCTCAAAACGAGATAAAGGCTCGAATCATGACAAAAATTGGGCCACACAAAAATCGGCCCACAATGACCCAAAAAAAAGACCGGGAACCCCCCTTTTTCTTTTGATAGAGTCAGCCCCAAAAAAACTGGGGGGCGCCCCTTTTATAAGTGAGTGTACTCATTTACCCCCCAATCCTAACCCTAGTCTGAGCTTTCTCTCTCCGCTCTGTCTTCTGCTTGCCTCTCGAACTCCTCTCTCTCCTCTCGACCTCACACCGCCATGGCCATGAAATTGGAGCACTGAGCTCCATCACTTTTCCCCTCGGCAACTGTCTTCAACGGTGGTTCTACATGACCACCGTACCTCGAAGAAAATCCAAGTGATGAAAAACTACCGCCGCACAAAAAAAATGCCCACGAGCCTCGATCTACTCTAGTCCGATGAGGGCCATCACCACCCTCTTGTAGATCGGCTGAAACCGAGTCTGAGAAAGATGCCTACGGGCCAGATGCATCACTAAGGCAGTGGCACGTGGTCTCACACGCTTCTTGGAATGGCGTTTTCCGGCTCCGTTTCCTCAAGGTTGCGTAGATCAGCGATGATGAGGGGCTTTAGGAGGAAGAAAATTGTGAAACGACCTTCGTCAGTAGTGCCGGTCACGCGCAACCCCTCCACGGTGTTTGTCTGATGGGTAAGTTCTAGATTTGAGCCTCTTGTACCCTTTTTTAAAAAATTTGGGTCGAGGTGGATGTTTTGAAAACCGCTGAGGACCGAGGCACTGGATGTGGAATTTAGGGTTAGAGTTTCGAGTATAGGGTCTTAATGTTAAAGAGATTAGGGTTTCGAGTCTGGGCTTTGTAGCATGTTAATGGTTTCGAATTAAAACATGCTTGCTTAAAAAATCACATATTCAGTTTTATTCATGGGTTATCAATTGAATTAAACATTTGATGAATCAGAACATATCATGTATTCTTGGTTTTCAAATCTAGGTTTTTAACAAAAACAGCCGCATACATGCATTCATGAATTCGACTCATCAAAATTGCACTTAGAATCGTGATCTGGATGCATAACAACGATTATCAACTAACTATCATACTTTTTCACATATTAATCTGGCAAAGTTAGCATATAAACCCATAAAATCGCATAAAAGATCATGCTTTCATGTTTTAATAGCATGATAGCACAAGCATTCTTGAACAACATGATAGCATAATAACAAATCACGTCTTTGAAAAAATATATGCTTGTAGGACATAACCATATTAAGCAATCTAGAATAGGTAGTTCATTCTATTAATTTATGTTTAGAATAAACTAAAGCATGTTCATAAAAACTAATATGGAGGGGATAGATTAACAAATAATCAGTGTCATGACTAAATATTTAATCTTTAACCAATTCAAGATATTAGAATCACAGAAGCATGCTTTTGATTGCATAATTACAAAAATTAAGTAACTGATTATACAGTTATATTCTTAGAACCTAAGCATGCTTATTACTCATATCTTAAATGCATTAAATGGGACTAATCCGATCAGTTTGGCTCTGATACCACTATTAGACAAATTAGGACTGACCTGGATACGGAAATAACTATCGAGAGTAGTCCACGTATGTAGTGATGAGTGGTGGCTACTAGAATCACCTTAGGAGTGTCCACAACCTAAACCCGAAGCCCAGCGATGATGGTAGGCAGCCGTGAGGGGAGGGGAGGAGAGTGTGAGAGAATTTGAGTCTTACGCTTGTGTCATCTGTGGCTGACCCCCAAAACCCCCGTTTTTAGGTTATGGAGGCAGTTAGGGTTCTTGCCGTAGGCAATACTAAGTGGCTGTCAGGCCTAACTAAATAGGCCCGGTTAACACTTGGAAAAGTCCAAACCCATAACAATTTGACACCTGGTATATGCTACCTTAGGGAGATACACACACAGAGATATATGTGTGTGTGTCTACATATATATCTATATATATACACACACACACACAGATACATATATATATATATATATATATATATATATATATATATATATATATATATATGTGTATATATATATATATATATATGTATAATATATATATATATATATATATATATATATATATATATATATATAGATATATATATATATATAATGCACATATATGTGTGTATGTCTACATATGTATGTTTGTACCTATATATATGTGCGTGTGGGTGTGTGCGTGCGTGAGAGAGCAGGCGTGTGTGCCCTCGAGCGCGTGCGTGTGTGCCAGCGAATGTGTGCGTGTGTGTTTTTGGCGAGTGTGTGTCTATATATATATATATATATATATATTATATATATATATATATATATATATATATATAATATATATATATATATATAATTTGAAGTATATAAGCATTATGTATACATATATAAGTATTACGTGTGTGTCTATATATATATAGAGAGAGAGAGAGACATATATATATATATTTATACAATATTTAAGTATATAAGTATTATGTATACATATATAAGTATTACGTGTGTGTCTATATATATATATATATATATATATATTATATATATATATATATATATATATATATTATATATATATATATATATATATATATATAATTGCAATAGATTTGCTAAATCGTGATTCTACCAATGTTTAAAAGTGCAAACTTAAAAGGGAACATGATGCTCGTGGAATAAATGACACTGGGGGAATGGCATCAGAGGGAGGATTAAGGGAGTTTTGCGCTCTAGTTTTCTTTATTTTTTGAGCGTGTAAAGGGAAGGGTTTTTAAAGATTCAAACACCAACGTAAGAAAATTAGATTTCTCTTTATTCATTATAGTTTTTAAAATTTATAAAAACCGAACTTTACCAACTTATCGGCTGCAAAATTGGACATCTAAGATTAAATCACGCCAAATGTGCAATGTATGTTGCAGGACTTATAGTAATTGCCGTAATTTTCATTTGGTGAAAATCACCTTATCCATTACTAATATATATATATAATATATATATATATATATATATATATATATATATATATATATATATATTTTTATATTTATATATATATGTATGTATGTATGTATGATGTATTATGTATATATATATATATATATATATATATATATATATATATATATATATATATATATATATATATATATATATATATATATATATGTATGTATGTATGTATGTACATATGTATGTAGTGTGTGTGTGTATATATATGTGTGTGTGTGTGTGTGTGTGTGTATATATAATGTGATATATATATTATATATATATATATATATATATATATATATATATATATATATATATATATATATATATATATATAGACCTCACGTGACCTCTCTTTCATCGTGTTTCGCTCTCTGTCTTTCCTGTCGAGCCATTGTTTGCTGTTACCCCTTTCTTATGGCATCCCTTATGCCTTGCTCCTTCACTCGCTTCATCCTTGTCTGTCTGTCTCTCTCTCTCTCTCTCTCTCTCTCTCTCTGTCCCTCTAGCTATCGCTCTTGCCCCTCATTGTTGATGTGTCTGTGGCTGCAATTTTCGAATTTGAGTTAGTTCAACAACGAGCCATTGTTCAAGCTAAATTCAGCAAATAAATGTTATTAAAATTAGTTCAAGTGAGTGGATTATGATTAGTTGTGTTGTTCTCACTAGGCTTGAGTTATTTTTTACTTTAGTATGCCCTAAATTGCGTGAAATTGGTAATTTTTCCTTGATTTTAGTAGATTGGTTCTTTTTAGTTTGTTTTACGATTGTTCTTTATGTTTACGGCTGTAAGAGGTCATGAAGCTTTGATAATATTTACTGTTGAGTTTGTACATAGCTTGCATCAGAGATATAGTTGGTTTTAAATTTGATCACTAATGATATATGTATTGTTCACCATTCTTATGCTATTTGATCGTTATTTTAGTTTTCCATTGATTCGCCTACTCGAAGGAACTCATTTCTACGAAATTGTGCCAATATTTGATGACTCAATGACTGAATCACTGACCACATACTATTTGATCACCAAATATACATGTAGGGATCACTGGGTGGACAATGAGGGACTTCTGAGAATGATCAGTGAATAATGCGGGTGCTCACCAATGTTGTTCCTACTGATCACTGATCTCATACTTGGTGATAACTAGATATTTTTTTTCTAATGATCACCATATTATAAGGGATTAGATCCTCACAAAGATGCCAAAAAAAAAAAGAAGAAGTGAACACTCAGTCATTTGATCACTAATCTGGAACCCGCTGATCACAAAACACATGTCTACTGATTACCAAATATACAAGGAGATAATTCTATGCTATTAGGAAGGACTAACATCTGTGGTCACTAATATTATGCCTATTGATACTAACAACACGTGTTTTTGATCACCAAAATTATATGTATCGAATTATAAGCACTGACTAAACCAGTAAACAATAATATAAAGTTGATCATTAATTTTGTGCTTATAGATCACTAATAATATGCATGTTTATCACTAATTTTAAACTTGTTGAAGGAGACTCTTTTATTGTTGTGAGTGGTGGGATGCTCAACCATTTTTGTCTGATGATATTTTATCGGTGCATCCTACTAATTTAAACTTAGTCACTGATTTTATGCTTATAGATCACCAAATGTGTTCAGATTTTGCTAGATTGAGGGTATTAGTTAGTGATCAGTAGGATTGCTTTTATTGATCATTAGTGTTCCTTTTGATGATCAACTGATGAAATGTTGGGAATGTGTTTGCAAAGTCATAATATATGTCATCACTTAATTAGAAACTGATTTGGTGATCAATTGTATATGTGTTAGTGATCATTAGAACTGTGTTTGGAGATCATATGATCTTTTTGTAGTGATCACCATAAATACGTTGGTTTTGCATGAAAAATATTCTCAGGGATAGTTTGATGATCTTTATTTCCTTGTATTTGTGGTTTATCATTATTAAGAATCATAGTATATGTTTCTATGAATGATATCAATTGGTGATCAATAGTTTCACTTTTTGTGATCATTATAGGTCTGTTTGGTGGTCATTACAGCCGTGTTTTGTGATCACTATATCTATTTATGGTATTCAACATAAATACGTTGGTTTGCTGTCACATGCAATATTTGCATCCGAGTTTGACTTGTCCTTTGCTTTGTATCCCTTTTTGCTACTTGAGACAATTGTGGTCAGAGCTGCTAACTGCAGAAGTTATTTTAATAAAGTAAGCTCAGTATTCTTAATCATCAATACAAGTAAATGCATCAGGAAACAACATAAATCATTTACCGGCACCTTTCCTGTTGAGAATCAGCAAGCCTTGTTGAAGTTTAACTGCTCCTTGTGCTAACCATGTCTTAAAAACAAAAGAAAAGAAAATGAAATAAAGACAAAAATGAAGAGATCTCTGCTCTATAATGATCGATCACCAATCAATAATCTATAGATCACTAATAATAAATCTATTGATCACCCACTATAGAAGTACTAGGTTCTAAAAGCAGCTCCAAATAATTAAACACATATTCTGGAGATCACTAATGGCACATCTGTAGAAAACTAAGAACACAAGAACTAAGATGGAGAAGTAACTGCAAAAAAACTAAACATTTATTTGAGAGATCACTAATCATATGACAAATGATTACTAATCAAAACTATTGATCACTAATGACACGTACTAAAAAGCAGTCCAAATTTTGACCCTTATGCACTGACCCTTATTGCATGAGTCGATATTAATTTTTCTAAAATTGAGGAATGTCGACGCTTTTAGTGGTTGAAAGCTATGAAGTCTATTAAAAGGGTCGAGATAAGAGACATGGAAACTCGCGCCCAAATTTTAGGCATCCGCTGAACAAACTTAATTTACGGATGAAGAGTACTCGAAACACTTTAGCTTCAACTTGTGCCCGGGAATTGAGTCGAAAAAACCCTAGAGCCTGATCTACCTCTCGCATTCGCCAGAACCACGCACACTTACTCGGTGAATTTGGCTTGCCCCCAGAACCCAAAACCCTAACTGTTGATCGATTTCGCCCAGCACTGTTAGTCTCGATCAATTTTCCCCAAAATCATCACTCCCAATCTCTCCTGGAACTCGATTTATCTTTTTCGGCTGGTAAGTTGCTGAACTTCAACTCATTTTGTTGAGGTTTATAGGTTTTTTTAAAAAAAATTTTTGCGTTTCTGAAATGGTATTTGGTATTGATTGTTTGATATTTTCAACAATTTGGGCATTAATAAGGAGATCGAATGTTCGTGCCCTACAGCCTGCCATTTTCTTTGCTGAGGAATTTCTGGAAAGGAATTTGGCGAAGAAATTTGCTCAGGAATCAACAATTTGGTGTTGATTCTGGGAAGGTACTTGCTGAAGAAATTGAAGCCTACTAAGAGCAAGACTGAGGCTGACACAAGGTGAGTGGGAATTTCTTTGCTCAGTCTATGTATGTCTCCTTCTACGCAAGTTACTTATGCTATTATGAAGTGACCGTTTGAGCAGCTTGGGATTTTCATGCTTCTTGTGTTGGTTTGATTGCTAAGTTCAGTCACTTTTCTCATCTTAGACTTCAGGTTTCTTGTGTTGGTAATTGAACCACTACAACAGTAGCTTAAATCAAGTTGAACCCAGCAACAGAGTCAACTCTTAAACCTAATTTTCTTGCAATATGAAGCAATGTCAGCCATAGGAGCAACAGTCCAGATAGGCATTCCTATAAGATAGGTTTCATTAACCTGTTCAACCCAAAGACAGTGCTTATCAAGGGCTGTACCCAGTGGGCTATTCTAAGCAAGAGATGAGAAACCAGCAAGAACAGGATGAAAGAAAGAAAAGAAAGTGAAAAGATTGAGCACAACAGCCCATTTGACTGAGAAAAGTGCATAGTAAAAGGGAAGGTAAAAAAATACACTGCTAATGAAACTATGCACGAGCATACAGAATCTATTGCTCCAAATGAATGACAGACATATGCATGAATTATTCAGGTAAGCAGTGCAAGTATTAAGTGAATGCGCAACTTTTTCTGCACTCATATGAATACAAAGTAATTTTTTAATTTGTTAAGATGAAGAATTTTAAGCTGCTGGTTGTGATAAGCTTCAAAATTCTGTTCTCTACATTCTTATGCAGATTCAGTAGTTTAATTTCTATTATCTTCCAGCTGTTGGGTTGCATTCATTTATAGTTCGTTTGGTTTGGTGTAGTAGTGGTCAAGGTGAAGTTACGTGGTTGAAGAGTGACTCAAATCTTTTTGAATGGAGTGACTATATATGCCTTGTATCAAAATATTTTTAAGTGTATTGCCGTGATAAAAAAACAACACATTACATAATTTAAAAATGTCAAATTTTTAATAGTTAGATTTGATTATGAATTGTAGAACTCTAGTATTCATCGGTTATGTCGACATATACAAAATGACATACTAATGAAATCAACTCTATCCATGAAAGCATATAATATGCGAAATTTTCTAGTTGTAAAAAATAACGGATAAACAAATTTAACTTCTACCATATTTGCATCCTCCTCCTTGGTTTTGCTACCCGCTCGCGTCTCAACAGTCCGATTCTATTTATCAGAAAGCATGAATTTCTTCGAATACTTATTGCTTGCTGCTATACTTTCTATTGCCTTCTCTGAGTTGTCTCTATTCAAGGCTGGCATTCTAGTGTCTATATTTCTTGATTATTTTAAGTATTCAGACTTTAGAGGTTGCTCGATTTTGTGACATTTAACTAGAACACAGTTGACTAAATCATTTAGCCCATTTCGTGCGTTCTCTTAGTTGTGCATTGTATCCCCTAAGTCTGAGATGTCAGCATATATTCATGAGTTATTATAAGAGGATTAACAAAGGAAGTGTTGAAAACGTTGAGAGAGGACTGTATGCTAAAGGGATGTTATTCTCAAACTTATATGTATGCTTGAGTTTAATGGTTTTTGTGACTCCTGAACACTAGTGGTTAATCTATGCTTTTGGTTCTCTGTGTTTCAATAAGAATTTGTGATAGCAATGCATGCCCCCCCCAAAAAAAAAACCAGTTCTTATTTGTGTGCTTTCCTTTACCCCTTTTCAGTGCACTATCATTGCATGTTCTTGTGTATTCTTGAGCTTTTGTCTTGTTTGCCCACAAACTTCATGCAGTACTGTTCCTTGCTAAGAAAATTTTCTTGTATTACTGTTATAACCAGGATATTTACATGTTATGGTCTGTCATCCAATGCCTATGATAAATTCATTCTTTTCACAATCTAAACCATGAGTGCATTGATTTTTACTCATTTGTGATGTCGTCTCTATATTTTTTTGCATGCATAGGCAAGTTTCATGTTTTCACAGGGTGCATTTTGGTGGGATCAACTTGTTGGACCTACATCCATTTTAAAATAAAATTCCAAGTGGAGTATTTTTGAGGATGACGTTCTCCTTTTCATCTTGTTTCCTTGTCTAGTGAGTCCTATTACTGTGACGATTTCATTATTGTTTTTATTTTAGAAGGTGGTGGGCGGTTCCTCTTATTGTACTTATAATTTGGCATATTACTATTTTTGATTCTTTTGTTACGCTGTCATTGGGATGATTTGTTTGTTTCCTTTTTGTTTACTTTTGAAAGCCACCTAAGTTACTTAAGCCAATTTGCACTTCTACATCATAGAAACTTGACTTCAAATTTTGAGTTTTTTTTTAATTCTCCTGATGTTAGTTCTATCTCTTATTAGCCCTTCTTGTGTAACCTGATTGTCCTTGAATTTTTAGGGCTGCTCCTTACATAATAGTTCTATTTTTATTATCATAAAATGAAGCATCTAAGATATTATACTAAATTATTTCTTGTTTGTAGAAATGGACTCAAGTTGGATTGAATTACCAAATGATCATCCTGATTACCTTGATGGTGCCGTAAAATTTATTAAGCTTGCTAAGGAAAATCTCGTAGAAGGAAGAACTCGATGTCCATGTAGGAGATGCAAAGTGGATAAATGGTTACTTATAGAAGAAGTGGAGCAACAAATTTTATTCAAAGGTTTCCATAAGGAGTATAAACATTTTATTTTTTATGGTAAAGGGACATTCTTGATCATGTAAAATCTAGAGGAAGCACAAGTCGAGAAATAAATATTGACCCGCCAAATTTCACTAGTGGAGATGATATGGAAGGTTCGTTGAGAGCAGCTTTTGGGGTTGATATGCCTAGGTGTAAGGATGACATTCTTCATGATGTGGTTGATGAGCCACTTGATGAAGAAGTTGAACCTTTTCTCATAAATGGTGACCAAATTTTCTCGGAACAATTTTATGAATCAACAAATCCTCCATTGGATGATGAAGAAAAAGTGAAGTATCAGAGGCTACTGGATGCATCCAATGAAGCACTTTATGATGGGTGTACCACCTTTTCAAAATTATCTTTCCTCCTACGCTTGTTTCATATGAAATGTATGTTTCATTGGTCAGCTGAGTCTTTCACAATGTTGATGAAACTTTTAGGAGATGCATTCCCTCAAATCATGGAGTTTCCCTCCTCTTATTATGAATCTAAGAAAATGATCAATAACTTGGGCCTTGGATATGAAAAGATTGATGCTTGTCCTAATGATTGCATTCTATATTGGGGTGAGTTATTAGAGAAAGATAGTTGCTATGTTTGTGGTGTTTCAAGATGGAAGACAGTAAAAGGCGATGAAGGTAAGACATGTGAAGGAAGTTCAAATACTAAGGTAGGAGAGCCGGCTAAGGTGATGTGTTACTTCCCTCTAATCCCTAGATTGAGGAGGATTTACATGTCATCTAAGTCGGCTGAACAAATGAGGTGGCACGATAGGGATCGTGTGAAGGATGGAAAGTTAAGACATCCAGCTGATGTTATTGCATGGAAGGAATTTGATGCCTTATATCCTGACTTTGCTTCTGATCCCCACAATATTAGACTTGCCCTTGCTAGTGATGGCTTTAATCCATATTTTCTTATGAATACGACCTACAGTACATGGCCTGTGGTGTTAATCCCTTATAATTTGCCATCATGGGTATGTATGAAGCCATCATCATTTATTCTTTCACTGATTATTCCTGGAAAATCAAGTCCTGGAATCAATATTGATGTATTCTTGCAACCACTAATACATGAGTTGAAATTGTTGTGGGATGGTGTTGTTGTTTTTGATGCTTATAGCAACGAATACTTCAATATGCGAGCAGTTCTAAGATGCACCATCAATGATTTTCTTGCTTATGCTATGTTGTTCGGTTGGAGTACCAAGGGCTATAAAGCATGTCCTTCATGTGCTGATTCCACACATTCATATATGTTTGGTGGTAAAATTTATTACTTAGACCATCGAAGATGGCTACCTCGTAATCATCCTTATCGTTCTCAAGTCCATTTATTTGGTGGGATAGAGGAATTTGGGGTTGCTCCAGTTGTTGTAGATGGGATTGAAATTTCAGTACAACAAGATGGAGTTGGTTATGGGTATGGAAAGTGTAAAAAGGCTTCAAAAAAGAAGAGAGGAAGACGGCAAGCGGGTTCATCTACTTGTGAAATTGGGGACGATTGTGATAAGGACTATGATGATAATGCTACTGATGATGTCCTTTGGACTAAAAGAAACATTTTTTTTTTAGTTACCCTACTGGAAGCTTAATCGATTAAGACATAATTTGGACGTCATGCACATTAAGAAGAATGTGTGTGATAATTTATTAGGAACCCTTTTGAATGTGGATAAGAGAACTAGAGATAATGCGAATGTAAGAAAAGGGCTTGAAGAGAAAGGGATAAAGCCTCACCTTTGGCTTCAACCTCGACCTGGTCGAGATCCAGTTATGCCTCCAGCTCCATATTCCATATCTTTGGAGGAGAAAGAAAGATTCTTAAAAGTTCTACAAAAGCTTAGAGTTCCAGACGAATATAGGTTTAACATCTCTAGATGTGTTAATTTGAAACAACGAAAACTCTTAAATCTTAAGAGTCATGACAATCATGTTTTAATGCAGGATATTCTTCCTGTAGCTTTACGAGCATCACATGCCACGGAAGTGATTGACCTACTGTCTGATCTGTGTTCATTTTTCAAGTATGTGTGCTCACCTACCCTTGACATGGATGAACTAGAGCACGTTCAATCAAGGCTTATTCTTACTCTTTGTGAGCTGGAAAAAGAATTTCCTCCAACTTTTTTCACGGTCATGGTCCACCTTATAATTCATTTGGTAGATGAAGTTAAACTTGGAGGTCCTGTTCATTGTAGATGGATGTACCGTATTGAAAGGTGATAATTTTAAACACTTTTTTTTGTTTTTCTCTCTTTTTCATTAATATTTTATTATATTATTTATTAGAACTTCTTGAATAAGGTACTTGGCCCATTTGAAATCTCATGTCACTAATAAAGCCCAGCCTGAAGGATCCATGGCTGAAGGGTACATTCTTGAGGAGAGTATCGCCTTTTGTTCAACCTTTTTGGAAGGGATTGAGATCATATTTTGTAAGAGCAAGAGGAATGATGATTATAATATTAATATGAGTACCTACTTGTTTAACTTTGGTGGCCGAGTGGTTGGGATAGATAGGACTTGTCGTCTTGATGACAATAGGTTAAGGCAGGCACATCGCTATGTACTGCTTCATTCAGATGATATGAATGAACTTATTGAGTAAGTATCATCTATGCACCATGATGCTCCACTAATTGGGTTTCCATTTTTGGTGATGAAATTAAATGAGGAAACCCCTTTTGCTAATTATGTTAGGGAATTCTTAAATGAAAGAGCAGCCTCTAATCGATGCTCTTCAGTAACTGCGAATGACACTCTTCGCAGTGATGGGATAATTAATGAATTAGATGGCTGGCTGCAAAATCAGGTTATCTTTCTATGTTCAAGAATGTATGCCATGAATTTGTATATATAATGTGCTTGTGTAACTACTTTTATATAACTAAACGTTTTCGTATTATAGGTGGAGTACATTGATGTGAGCACGCCAGAAGGAGAGTTGAGAAAAGCTTTAGCCGGTGGTTTAAACCCTGTAGCTAAAAGCGTTAAAAGCTTCATAGTTAATGGCTACAAATTCCGAATAGTTTATCGTGAGTGTTACCGAAAGACACAAAATTCAGGGGTTATGGTTGAAGCTGATGGCCGAGCTTACTATGGAAGACTGATGGACATCAATGAATTAGATTATTATAGGGCATATAAAGTTGTGGTTTTCCGTTCTGATTGGGTAGACATAAATAGGGGTTTGAAAACTTTTAGAAATGGCCATGCTTGTGTGACCTTCTCAAAGCTCATTCATACTAGTCGATATTTACATGATGATCCATTTGTCTTCTCATCTCAAGCAAAGCAAGTTTTCTACGTTGAAGATGAGAAACAAAAAGGATGGTTGCATGTTATTAAAACCAAGCCCAGAGACATTTTTGATTTAGGCGAGGATGTCTCGTAGGCTTTTTAGTGTGTAGTATATGATCATTGAGTGTCAAGCATTATTTTGGTATGGAACAATGTTATCTCTTTCCTATTTTGTTGTTGGATTACTTATCTATCTTTAATTTGTGTTTCCCATGTTTGATGAGTGTGGTTATTTATTCTTGATGTTATATCTCAGTCTATGGCTTGGGTTAAGTTAGTTTTATCAACTGCTAGATATTTTAATATTATGCTCGATATTAAATCAGGTACTATTACATCTATTACCATGACTTGATATTATATATGTAGTTAATGACTTGAATTTACGTATGTAGTTGTACACAGTTGGTTTTATCAACTAATGTATCTCATATCACTGATCCGGGTAAATGTCTTTGCAACTCTTATTGTCAGGTATTGAGTACAAAGTGAGGCATAAAGGGAGAGTTACAGGAGCAAAAGAACACTCAATGTACTCGGTGCTAAATCATCCACAGCAGCAGCACAATCACTTGGTCATCCCACCTCCAATGCTGCACCTGCACAACTAGCAGAACCGGCTTGCTCCTTGAAAGCATCAGAATCGCTACTGCAGCAGCAGTGGTGACCTGTACTAGGCCCGACTTCTAGTGGAGTCCTGCAACCACCCATACAGCCCCTTCGGCCACCCACTGGAGTCCTACGGCCACCCACACAACCCCTTCAGCCACCCACTGTTATGGCTGGAGCATCAGCTGAAGCTCGTGGACGTTCTGGACAGATACTTCCCCCACCTGGTACTGGAGCTGGAGCTTCAAAGCTAATTATGCAGCAGCAACTAGTTGGACTGAGTAGATCTACTGGAGCATCAAAATCACTTCCGCAGTAGCTTCTTCAGCCTACTCCATCAAGTGGAGCATCGCAATTGCCTTTGTAACCATCTACCAAAAAATCTGTTCAGCATGCAACATCAACTCGGGCTTCAATTGAAGTGCCACGACGATCTGGACAACTACCTCCCCCACCTAGTACATCTATTAAAGCTTCAAAACCAATAGTTCAGCAGTTGACTGGATGCACCGCAAGATCAAAACCAGTTGTGCAGCAACTTCTTCGGCCTACTTCTGTAAATGGAGGATTAGGTATATTTACTCTATCAGTTAATCAAAACATTTTTTTGACAGGTTTTCAATGATTTAGCTTTCTTTTAATGTAATATTCTGGTATTTGTCTCACTGTTGTACTTGCATTGTTTTTGCTTTTAGCATCTCAGCCATGCCTCCAGCTGCAACCTACTGCCTTCATTGCCGCATTACAGCCTGTACGTACGCCGACTTCCCCAAATGGGGCAACACAACCCTTGATTCGCCCATCTACTATAAAATTTGGTCCTTTTTAGCCGTCCACTACAGGATCGAATCTACCTTGTCAGCCCCCTTCTTTTGTTGGAACCTCACAAGTAAATCCCTCAACTATAGGATTGAATCAACCTTCTCAGCCCCCTCCTGTTGTTGGAACTTCCAAAGTAAATCCCTCAAATAGGTCATTACTGTTACACAACCAATCCCATTCGGCTACTGTTAAAGTTGTTAGAGGCGCAACACGACAAGAAGTTAGAGAATCTCCCTCAAATGGTAATAATGATCGTGAAGGCTTAGCAAGGAGTTCTCAAAGTCAGTCTAATGACAAAGGAAAGGGTCATGTTGGAGGGAAACAAAAGAAGTTGTCTACATCCAAAAGCACCAGATCTTCTCAATCATCTTGGAAAGACAACATACAGTTTGATGCAAAAGAAGAAGTGCTGACCATTGGTAAACAATAACTTTGGTGTGTTGAACATATATTCAAACTGTCTTTTTTCCTGCTAATCAAATATGTTTTTGAAAGATATTTTCAACCTATTTTTTTGGCATGTAAATCAAAACTGTTTTTGAAAGATATTTTTTGACTATTATTAACCCGGCTAATCAAAACACCCTTTCCCTTTTTCCTTTTTCGAGCTCCCTTGTGCATCTGGCTGGTGGTACTGCTCTTTTCTTCTGCTCTCTACTGGTTTCAGCGCAAACCCGAGACTCTGCAAGACCATGTAAGTGCTTCTACTCCTTTCTCCTTTCAATTTTCCGTCTTCCTCCGCTTCATCCTCCTCCTTCTCTGAGTCTCGACTGCCATGGACCTGGTTTCGAGCTTTCCTTTTTTTTCGTTGGGCGTGAATTGGTGACAGACTCGCCCCTGCTATAGTGCCAGAGCCAGACTCCTCTTCTTCTCTTCTTTTTGCTTCTTTCTCTATCTGAATTCTCGAATTCCCCCAGCGAAGGACATGGTTGGGATTCTATTATTTAGTTGGGATAAATAAGTGAGCAAGTGCTGTGTCTAATAATTCCATGGGGCAGCCAGGCAGGGCACTTCAATTTAATTGAAATGACATGGGGGTGCTTTAATGTTATCTTAAAGTAGTGTTTAAAATCATTGAGTGGGATTGAATTCCTTGGGCGTTTTAAATGTAAGATCATAATTGATGTCTTCTAACAGGTATTTTTTTTAACAGATGATCAAGGGAACAAGGAGGTGATAAAAGGATCAATTCTTCCTCGAGATGTTATGAATTACAAGCAAGGGGTGAGATTTTGTGTGGCATTTAACAACTGCAACCAACCTATTAGAAAGGGAGGCTACATTTTCGTGAGGTTTCTTGGCTACATTGCAAGGCTAGAGAGATTTTGCCCTATCGGGACGATTAGCTGGCACAAATTGGACAAAACGTACAAAGCCGACATAATTGAAATGGTTCGAGCACGGTTTTTTTTAATATCTAATTTAAACTTCTTTTATCTAAAGTTTAGATTAGTCATGTTCATTCATTCTTAATTTCTGACTTGTAAATGATGTACAATTCAAGTTCGTGTATCCAGCAGATAAGTGCTTTGATAAACGTGTCCTTAAACATGTTGCTAAATATTTCAAGCAATATAAACATGGTTTGAAGAAAGACTACTTCAAACCTGAACAGAAAACAAAAGAGGCGATGTATGAGCTTGTTCCTAAAGGGCACTCTCATGATGGGTGGATGCGATTGGTTGGCTATTGGTGTTCAAAGGAACATGAGGTATATATATCTAACAATAATTACAGTTATATAATTGCATATACCTTGAACCTCAATATTTGTTGTTTTTTTCCCTTTAACCTCCTTATTTACTTATTCTTTTCCCTTGTATTAACGAGGTTTTTTTTTTTCTTTAACCTCTATATTTGCCTATTCTTTTTCCTTGTGTAAACGACACTTACAGACTTGCTTATACCTTGAAGTTTTTTCATTTTTTATTTTTTTATCTATAGACTTTGGCTGAAATTGGTACAGATGCACGAGCTTTGCAAACGTATTGTCATACAACTGGTTCTACTAGTTACGCGGAAAAGCGAGCTAACTTTGCATGTTTTCTTCTTTTTCTTTTGCAATTTATATCCCATCACTACTCCAAATTTGGGCAACTATTGCCCGATTGTCAAAATTTCCCCTCATTTTGGCTATGTAAGAAGAGATTTGTAATTGCAGGTTGAAACTCATGGAAGAGAGCCAACACATTTGGAGTTCTTTAAAGAGACACATGGCAAAGACGGTGGGGGCTTTGTAGCTAATACGGCCGCTGAAAGTTTTCTGGTATATGTTCTTATTCTGCCCCTTGTCATTTTTAGGGTTCTTTGTTTCTTTGGTCTACTAATAATATTTATTTTAATTTCTCTTAAATTATGGTAGACTGAGGCAAGTGCAAAAGTTCAAGAGCGACTTCTCAGCTCTTCTCCCTCAAAAACTCAGGTGGAAATTGAAAACGAAGTGTTTGATGAGCTTATGTATGAAGAAGAAAATCCTAAGCGACCAATCGGTTTTGGCTTTAATGTGCACCGAAGTGATGTATTTGGTGTAAACAACATCCTTAGGAAAAGAGGTTACATCTTCCCTGATAACAATATGGAACTCAAGTGTGTCAAAGAGGAACTAGCATCACAGAAGGCCATGTTCTTACTTATGTTGAAGGCAGTGCATAATGGAAAAATAACAGATGAATTCCTAGATGTTATTGAGGCGGCCTTACGTATGGCTGGTGATCAGGTTAGCAACTACTATTTGGAACTGGATATTTTGATGCAAGTGTTTTGGTGTATGTTGGTCAAGTTGATTGAGCAACGATCATAAAAAAAGTATGTGTTTGGGGCAAGTGTTTGGGGTTGTCTTGTCTGCATGTTCTCATAACCTTGTCATGTTATAACTATTCAGATTTCGGATGCTTCCTACCCAAAATTTGACTAATAAAAGCTAACTATAGCTATTTTGCTTATACATTCTAATTTGTACAGTAGCTTGTTGCACATTCTGCTTTGTTTTGAAATTGACCTTAAATTGTGTTCATTGCTGCTGTTATGCTTGTAAACAAATAAAGTGTCCTTTTTAGAATGCTTGGTTTTTGGAATGAGGAGGTGTTTCTTACCAAGTATCTCAAAACTCTTGGTCTCGGATCGATGCCGTTGTTGGCTTTGATTTTGGTGATGATGTACATATGTCTTTTGATCAGCAAAGCTAGAACAAAAGGGCTAAGAGATCGTTGCTACTTACTATTGTGTTTTAACTTTTTGGCCTGCATTATTTGTATGTGTAAGCATGTAAAAACTGTATATATAAAGTTAGACCTTGTCTTTATGTTTGATGGAATAGTTGTGAACCGGGCGGGTGGCCCGAGGCACTAAACCTCTTGGTTTAGTGCTCTATTTCGCTTATTGTTGTTTTCCTAGGTACACTTAGCATATGCTAAAATTGGTAAACATCGTAAATACAGACGGAATTCTGTTCGTTTTATCCCAGGATTTATAACCACTGTTACTTTTATGTTACCTTTGTTAGCCTGAGGGGTTTCTTTTAGGAACCTTGGCGGTGTGACGCCTCCTCGGGTCGGGGGTGTTTCATTAGATGGTATTAATTTACCAAGTATCCCATATTTTCATGTTGTGGAATTGGGCATGTTTTAATTGAACTGGGTATGATTGAGTTAAGCGACTTATATTGACTTACAATTAGGTTGGAATGGTGTTTTCTTGCCTTTGGCATCTTCGCTACAAATTTGTTTCGTACTTTGGGTAGCTGAGATCAAGTTTCAACCTTAATACATGTATTTTTGCTCACCTTTCTTTTAGGTTCCACAAGGATCAAGTGGGAACAACCTTAGCAATGAATCGGGGCACACTGGACCTTCAACCTCAGCCTCACAAGTTAATTAGGTGGATGAAGTGGTCTTACTCAAGACTTTTGATGAATGCATCAGCAGATTGGGAAATTAATTGACGACTCTTGCATCATGCCAAATTTAGTACTCCAATCTTTTGGTTTTTTTGATTGTGTTGGATGTCACTTCGATTTTTGAAGGAGCAATGCAGAACTTGAACTTGATTTTTAGTAATCAGCACTGGCTAATTAATGCCGTCATATAGAGGCCTCTAATTTCCTATAGTGCTTCTTTGGCAATTTTGATACTTAGTTAATGGTAATTGATTATTATATCAACTTATTAGTTGACTTTTGAAATGAAGAAATTATGTACATATTTTCCTGATTTGTCAATTGGAAGTCTTTTGTGGCTATCTTGCATATATATATATATATATATATATATATATATATATATATAATATATATATATATATATATATATATATATATATATATAGTTTGTGTTTTTTTACATATATGCACAGTGAAAACCTTACATGCATATATATATATATATATATATATATATATATATGCATATTATTTAACACACAAAGGCCCATTAATTAATATAATATATATATAAAATATGATCCCTCATTGGCAAACTATAATCTACATCGCGACTATTTTGTCAATTGCCATAAATTCTGCTAAAAGATTTTCCTTTTCTGCTTAAAATGAAAACACGACTGTAAAAGGGGTCGAAATGCAACAAATTTCGTCCACGAAAAGGGTCGATATTTTAGTTGAAGTTCAACCGCAAAAAGGGTCGAGAAATCTCGGCTCTGAATTTCTCGACCCTTTTGGCAAGCGTCGACCGAAATTTTCTCGACCCTTTTAGGCGTCTAAATCAAGGCCAAATATGGTCGAGATATACCCCTTTTTCTAGTAGTGGTCTATTGATCACCAACGACAGAAGATATAAATTCCAACAACAACTGCAAGAAATTAAATGTTTATTCAACACATTTTTACAAGTCTACAGATCAATGATAACATATTCGTTAATCACCAACAAGACAAAAGCTAAGCTATACAAGAAATTGCCCAAAATCTAAACCTGTATTTAACAGATCACTAATCTTATCCCTAGCGATCACTAATAACAAAACTATTGATCACCAAATAGAGAAGGGCTGAATAAATGATGAAAAAACTACATACATATCTAGATGATCACTACAATTACACTTATTGATCATTACTTA
>JAKOGI010000153.1:185000-187500 GCA_029747015.1 Carnegiea gigantea
GTGCCAAGAAATTTAAGGCCTTGTCAGGGCCTTCAACTCATTAAGAAGGGCTGACAATGATTTTTTTTTTTTAATCAACAGGTAATGCAATTAGGCCAAGATACAACACTAGCGTAGCCAGCAAAATGTCTTACTTACGTGTTAAAAATATTAAATCATGAGCTTCCTTAACTAATTGTTTATTAATTTTAAACGGTTGGCCTAGAACTTACAATTAGCAAATAGCGCTTTGGCCAACGCGCGTACAACGCTCCATGAATCTATCTATGCGCCAGCCATAAGCTATGTGCAGAAGCGGACTCCGATGAACTAGTCGAGCAAGGGACAAAAGGTGGATTGTCCCATTATAGACAACCACCCCCATCCGTCCCTGCGGCTATTTACGTTTCAACGCCCCGTCCACAATTAATGTAACAAGGGGGCTGGCAGTGCCCGAACCAAAAAAGTTCCTCTTCTTTCAATTTCAACTATTTAAAAGGGCCCCAGAGTGCTTGTATCTTAAATTTTTATATAAATTGGATCGTAAACAAATAAGTCATGCATATAAGGTCATATGAGATTCCAATCCAAAATCAATTATCAATGGGTAAAGTGACTCACCAACTTTTGTATGCATGGTTAAAGCCTTTTAATTTTATCAATGTGAGACAAATCCTACTTTCACACTTTAACATATTCTTCACGTGTGGGGGCTACAACAAGGCCCAACACATGCGCACAATTTTAATCATATGTGACAAATGGCAAATCAAGATCGAACAATCCGCTCTAATACTAAATATATTTCATCCAAATTGGGCCGTCAACAAACAAATTATGCATATGAGCTCAAATGAGGTTTGAACCCAAAATCAATTGGTAATAGGTAGAGTGACTCACTACATATATAGATACTCAAACCTTTTAATTTTATCAATATGAAACAAACTTTACTTTCATACTCCAACAACGTAGAATTGTTTTCAAGACAATGGTCAATAATTTCATATATATATATATATATATATATATATATATATATATATATATATATAAAATAGAAAGTCGTATATTTAATATGAAGTCGGTGATGGAATAATAGTCCTATTTTTTGGTAATTAATTAATTAAGGTCCACATAGACTAAGTAGTACAAGGGCACGGAGGTCTTAAATTCGACAGTCCCCATGCTCGTATAAATAGCACCCACCATCATTAAATCAAGTAAATACGTCCACCTAAATCTTGAAAAGTTAATAGAAACAACCAGCAGACAACATTTGAATGACAATACTCGTGAAGAAAAGCCGGCTATAATATCAGGTCATCGTCAACGCAACAAATGAAGGACCACCCGCCGCAAATAGATTCAATTCTCAAGTTGCGGTAGCCAGTATCACATTTATCAGCCATTGATCCCAAGATCCTCCAAAACCCTTTTTCTCTTTACTGCCAACTTCATCTCCAGTAGATGTGAAAATCAATATGTACCACCTAAGGAAGAGCGGAAAATGTAAAAACAGAAAAAGCTTTCTTGTTTTTTCCTTTAATTCAACCCAACCTATAAAATTTTACCATATGAGGTCCTTGAAATTAACATTTTGCTTTAGGCCTAGAGCTTTCAACAGTCATTTTTCATCAAGGCCAATTTGGTGAAATTTCTATATTTTTAATAGGACGCCTCCATAGTTTCCTATCGATCTAATTCCAAAAGTTTTTTCTATTCAGAACTTCAGATGGCCATATCTTCCTTCTACCATGCATAAAGTCTCTTAGCCATACGTGGTTTGCCCTCCTCCTCAACTATTGTTCTCGAAATTGAATCTGACAGGACTCACAAAACAAGAAGACGACTCCTAGATAACAAGAGCCCGCAAATCCACATCTTACACCACTGATGAACTTGATGTGGTCAACAAAAAGTATTGGACGACTCATTCTAATGACTTAATTACATTGCTATATTTGGGCGACCTTTAAGGCAAACTCAAAAATGACATCGTTTCTCATAAGTTGGCCTCATTGTACCCAATTGCTTCTTGTATTATATCAATCAAATTCCACTCAATGCTATCCATATTAGTTGGTAATTGACAGCCAGCCTGTCTTATATCATTTCCTAAATATCCGAGTATCCAATAGTTAATTGCACTTCAAGGACAAAAATTTTGGTTAAAAGAAAGCAGGTTTCAGTTGAAAACAGGCAAATTTAAAAAAAAGTTATCGTCAACCTTTCTAAAACACAAAAACGCATAAAGATTAATATAAACATGATTTAAATTCATATCTGTCATAAGAATTCTAGAAAATTTGCCAGCTATGATAATAATTTAACACCACAAGATCAATGATCTTGAATGTGTATCTTCTTACGGGAAAAGTTAATTAATACAACGAATAGTTTGTCAAACATATATGGACAATGTTTTTTTTGTTTTTTTGTTTGGGGGGGGGGGGGGGGGGACGGATCAAAGGAAGAAAAGCACAAAATGGAGTCTTCATGCCCCGGCCCCTGGGCCTGT
>JAKOGI010000153.1:192500-200000 GCA_029747015.1 Carnegiea gigantea
CTTCAAAAAGGTCAAAGAAAACAGTGGAAGAAAGGACTTCAGTAAATCCAGAAACACCCCCCGAGAACAGTTCAGAGGGTGTTTTAAATGTGGCAAACCAGATCACCTTGTGAAAAACTGCCCTCTGCTTCGAGAAGAGCAAGAGTTCAAACAACCCAGAAAACAGGTTCGAAAACAACATGTGAACACCTCAGGCAAAAGATTCTCGAAGGCTATGCTTGCTGCCTGGGGAGACTCTTCTGAGGATGAAGGTGAATCTGAAAGTGAAGGAGATGCTGTAGCTCTCATGGCACAAAGTAACTCAGACTCAGATGATGAATCCACAAACAGCTTGACTGATCTCAAGAACAAGGTACGTGGTCTCAATAAAGCAACTCTCGAAAAACTTTTGTATACCTTGATGGATACTTGTGCTGAATTGAAACGAGATGTCCGAGACCTAGAACTAGAAAATGAGATCCTTAAGAATGAGAAACTTGAGGCTGAAAGAGAAATTCTAGCTTCACATCAAACCATAAATGACCTTAGGGAGACCTTGATCTTGAACGAAGTAAAATATACCACCAATCAAGCCAAGGCTGAAAAGGAAACCCTTGAGCTTAAAGAAAAGGTCGAAGTTTTGCTTGCTGAAAACAAGAACCTGTCGGCTAAAGCAAAACGCACAGAACACGACCTTGCCACAAACAGGTTGTGGAACAAGTCCTCACAAGCCCTTGATTGGTTAAACACTCACCACAGTCGAAACAAAAAGGGACTTGGATATAAGCCTAAACGAACCGTTTACCCAATCCATAGAAAGTATGTGGGATTACCTGAAAACATTGTTTGCTTTCATTGTGGTAAAACTGGTCACTATCAATATTCATGTCCTTCAAGAAGGTATGCCATTGAAAAGAATGAAAGGTATGTGAAACAAATCTGGATTAGGAAAGATGAGCTTTATTTGTCTAAAAGAATGGGACCCAAGTGGATCTGGGTTCCCAAAACTAACCCTTGATTTGTTTTGCAGGCTGAAGTGAGAGAGAACAACCCCACAAACAACCCAGCAAACAGGGTAAGAAACACCCTGGCAAATAGCTCAGAAAATAACCTTGAAAACAGGCAGCTGTGGTATGTTAATAGTGGGTGTTCACGGCATATGACCAGAGAAAAATCAAACTTTCTCTCACTTACAGCTTCAACCGGTGGGAGAGTGGCTTTTGGAAACGACAAGTCTGGGATAATTGTCGGTATAGGTAGCATTGGTAAAACTCTCTCCCACTCAATTGATAATGTGCACTTAGTTGATGGTTTAAAGCATAATTTACTAAGTGTGTCCCAACTGTGTGACAAGAACAATCTAGTAGTGTTCTCACGGACACATTGCTTGGTTATCAATGCCAACACAGGAGACGTTGTGTTAAAGGGGAAGCGTCACAAAACTGTTTACAAAGTTTGTATTTTCACACTTCTCCAAAACAACCTGACTTGTTTGAGTGCTGTGAATGATGATATAATGCTCTGGCACAAGAGACTAGGTCATGCGAGCCTTACTCTTTTAAACAAACTTGTTTCCAAAGACTTGGTTGTTGGACTACCTTCCATCAAGTTTAATGATGACAGGGTATGTGAAGCTTGTGCAAAAGGAAAACAAGTCAGATTGTCTTTTAAATCAAAAAGGTGTGTTAGCACTACCCGACCTCTTGAATTATTACACATTGATCTATGTGGTCCTATGAGGATAACAAGTAGAGGTGGGAAGAGGTATGTGCTTGTTATAGTGGATGATTACTCTCGATTTACTTGGACCCTGTTCTTGGCCTCCAAGGATGAAACTTTTGAGAATTTTATTGCCCTTCTCAAAAAGGTTGAAAAGAGAGTAGGACACTCATTGGTTAGCTTGAGGTCTGATCATGATACTGAATTTGAAAATGCAAGTTTTACAGAATTTTGTAATACGCATGGTGTTGATCATAACTTCTCGGCCCCAAGAACACCCCAACAGAATGGGGTGGTTGAGCGCAAAAACCGCTCCCTAGAAGACATGACTAGGACAATGCTTATTGCTAGTGGTCTTCCTAGGAACTTTTGGGCAGAAGCTTTGAACACATCATGTTACATTATGAATAGATGTATGATTAGACCTATTTTGAACAAAACTCCCTACGAACTCTTCAAAGGCAGAAAGCCCAATATTATGCATTTAAGAACATTCGGTTGTAGGTGTTTTGTGCATTATAATGGGAAGGATGCTTTAGGAAAGTTTGATCCCAGGAGTGATGAGGCAATATTTCTCGGTTATTCCTCTCACAACAAGGCATACAAAGTCTTTAACGAAAGAACCTTGTGCGTTGAGGAAAGTGTGCATGTGCTTTTTGATGAATCTAACACCTTGAATAAGAATGGTGCACAGGAAGAAGAGTTTGAATTAGGTCTTATCCGAAAAGAAGTGTTGCCCCATGAGAGACAAGGTAAGAACACCACGGAGACAACAGGCCCAGAAGTTGTTCCTCAAAACGGCAGGTAAGGTGAACACCAAACAGGGAGAAACACCGTTGAACCCTGTTCGGGACCATGTTCTTCAGGAACAGGCTTACAAACAGGTGCAGAAACAGGCTCAGGAGGTGTTCGTGAGCCTGATTCTCCAAATATTCCGGCTAGAGTAGAGCATGTGTCTGTGGATCCACTTACTCCACGACCATGGAAGCACCATAGTTCACACCCCCTTGATCAAATTCTGTCTGATATTAACAGTGGAGTGCAAACTAGGTCTAAGCTTAAGAATTTCTGTGCTTTCTATGCTTTTCTTTCTAACATTGAGCCAAAGAATGTGAATGAAGCTCTTGCAGATTCAGATTGGGTGGCACCTGGTACCTAAACCTGCAGAGAGAACAATCATTGGAACCAAGTGGGTGTTCCGAAATAAACTGAATGAGTCAGGAACAGTCACTAGGAACAAGGCACAGCTGGTTGTTCAAGGGTATAACCAAGAAGAAGAGATCGATTATGAAGAAACCTTTGCACCAGTTGCTAGAATTGAGGCTATTCGAATCCTAATAGCCTTTGCAGCTCATATGGAAATCAAGCTATATCAAATGGACGTGAAAAGTGCATTCCTAAACGGATACCTTAAAGAAGAGGTGTATGTCAAACAACCCCCTGGTTTTGAAAACAGTGAATTTCCTAACCATGTTTTCAAACTTTGACAAAGCTCTTTATGGTTTAAAACAAGCTCCTAGAGCTTGGTATGAACATTTGTCAAGTTTTTTACTTGAAAATAATTTTAGAAGAGGCAAGGTAGACAATACCTTGTTTCTAAAATCTAAGGGGGAACATTTATTGATTGTCCAAATATATGTTGATGACATTATATTTGGTACAACTCATCATGATTTATGCAATGAATTTTCAAATATGATGAGGAGTGAGTTTGAGATGAGCATGATAGGCGAGCTTAACTTTTTCTTAGGCTTACAAATCAAGCAAACTCCAAACGGCACCATGATCCATCAACAAAAGTATATCAAGGAGCTACTTAAGCGTTTTGGGATGGAGTCGGCCAAATCCATAGACACTCCTATTTCTCCTTCAACCAAGTTGGTTATGGATGATGGGAGTCCCTCAGTTGAGGAGAAACTCTATAGGGGCATGATTGGGTCACTCCTATACCTAACCGCTAGTAGACCAGATATTATTTTTAGTGTTGGTTTATGTGCCCGTTTTCAGTCTAATCCTAAGGAAACTCATCTTAAGGCTGTTAAACGGATACTAAGATATTTGAAACATACACCCAATTTAGCTTTATGGTATCCTAAAGGTTGCAATTTTGATCTTGTTGGATATGCTGACGCTGACTATGCTGGATTCCTAGTTGATAGAAAGAGTACCTCAGGTATGGCTCACTTTCTTGGACCTTGTTTGGTATCTTGGGCTACCAAGAAGCAACATTCAGTTTCCATGTCCACAGCAGAAGCTGAATATGTTACAGCAGCTTCATGTTGTGCTCAACAGTTGTGGATAAGACAACAACTTAAGGACTTTTGTGTTGACACTGGATGCATTTCTATTTTTTGTGATAACACAAGTGCAATTAACATTTCCAAAAATCCATGTCAACATAAAAGAACAAAGCATATTGACATTCGACATCATTTCTTGAGAGATAATGTTGAAAAGGGTTTAATTTCTATGAATTTTTGCACAACGGAAAATCAAATTGCTGATATATTCACTAAGGCACTAGCTAGAGATCACTTTGAGAGAAATAGACTGGAACTAGGGTTGGTAAGAACACCCTGAGATACTTGTTTCCAAGACATGAACTAGGTTTGGTAAAAACAACCTCTACACCCTGTTCTTTCCCCTTGTTTGCAAATCTTATTAGCAACTGATGTGATTTATGTGCAATGAGTGCATACACTCGAATTGCGTGCATTTTTTTAAATTTATACAAAGAGTGCAGCATAAGGGGATGTACTAAGGATCACTGGAGCAGCTCTGCCACCCCTAGTACCAATGAGTCAAATCACGATCAAACGGCGAAGAACAGGCAGGTATCTTGATCGAACGGAACGAACAGGTGCGTCCCTTGGTTGTTCGATGCATATGGGAATGTGTTTTCTTTAAACCTCCCTCCTTACCAAGGCACACGCCTTTAATGTTCTCATCCGTTGCAAACCTAGAGATCTTAAAAGATTTTGGGTGCTCTCTCTCTCTTTAAATGCCCTGTTCTCAGTTCGTCTTTTCACCTGACTTCATCTCGCTCAAAAGCAAACCCTGCAAACAGCCTTAAACCCTAATCTCTCTCCTCTAGCAACAATGGCTTCCAACAACACCTCTCACTCAAAAGCCCTGGTTCTTGCGTCCTCAATCCCTGCTCCCCCTCGTCCAATCCTGTACAAGCCTTTCAGATTTCTGAAAAGCTTGTTCCTAAAGTCAGTCGGGATAGGGATGGACGATATTCCCTTCAATTGTGGAAGGGAATTGGTGTTTCTTGTGGGGTCAGTTGCATGTCCCATTAAAGTAGAGTCGGAGGGTGCACCATCGGGGCCTCAAGACAAAATCTTGGAAACCCCTGAAGGGTTTAGTGATAATTTCGAACCCTGTTCTTTTGGGCTGTTTCCTAAAACAGTGCCAGAAACAGGGAAAGACTCTTTTAACGCCGTGTGTATGGAGGATCTGAATGTCAATTTCCGAGGGAATTCGAATGAGACATCAGAGGAGAGTCAGGAGAAGGATTCTCTCCCTGAGGCTGAACTCACTACTCCGGTTGCTCAAACCGGAGAGAAAAGGAAAAGGGTGAAAATAGTGGCCAGGCGCAGCAGAACGCCAAGAACAAGGCCACCACCAAGGTCTCAGCCCTCTCAAATTCCCTCTTCTTTAAAATCCTTTAAACCTTCTCGTAAATCTGCAAGAATAGCTTTTCAATCTGCTCCCCATATCTCCAAACCCTCTGCTTCAATCATCGAGGAGATTTCCTCTTCTTCTACCGAGGGGTTCTCGAGTTCTGACTCTGAGAACACCTCTTTCAGACAGGGGACACCGGTGTTCTTCGAGTCCTCTGAAGATCAAGCCCCTCAAAAATCAACCTCTAAACCTGCTGTGAAGCCATCTCCTGCAAACTCACCCCTCAAAAGAAAGCCCAGAACAGCTCCCCTACAAGACGCTACCACCTCTGTTCCTCCTCCCAAACGCCCAAAGAAGTCCACTCCCTCTCCTATGTCTGACAAGCATGCGCAATTGCTTAAGCACAATGTCGTCAGGGGGAAGGTAGTAAATGTACATTTTTTCGAGGAACAGGGTCTGGGGGTGTTCCTGAACAAGTTGCGAGTCCAAGGCTGGCTCGACTTGTTTGCAACCACCCAGTTGGGGTGTTCTGTGCCTGAGTTGGCTGAGTTTTACGCCAACTGCAGTGTCGCCAAAGGGGTGGTGACAAGTTTTGTGAATGAGCAAGGCATTAAGGTTGATGCGCCCACACTTGGGAAAATATTGGGGGTGCCCTCACAAGGCTTTGCTGTGTATGTGAGAGAAGACAAGACTACCCTGGCAACAGCGAGGCTCCTAGAGGTGTCCCAACGCCTCAGTCAGAAATAGGGCCTGAGAACACCCCTCTCGGTTAAGAAGGGTGAAATGACCTCCCTGCACCAACTACTGTTTATGTTCACCATCAAGAACATAATTCCTCGAGGTCAAGGGTGAAACTCAGCAGATGCCCTCGATCAATGTCTGGTGGACCTACTGGATCGGGAGGAACTAATAAACCTCCCTGCAATCATGATTCGCCACATAGGGCGAATCGCAAACACCACCCAAGCCCATGATCTTGGCTATGGGTTTCTGCTGACAAGGGTGTTTGAGCACTTTGGGATAGCGCTCACACGGAGAGTGGCGGCCCAAATCATTGATGAGATTGGGATTGACACCCTGCTAGGGTGTGGCTATGAGGTTGGCGAAGGGTCAGTCTCCAAACAGGGTCGTCGACCACCTCGACCACCTGTTTCTGGGCAACCTTCCATCAAGGTTGAGGCTGTTCTTGAGGACAATGCTCGCCTCAAGGATGAGCTCTCCGCCGTCAAGGCTGCTCTTGCTGAGGAACAAGCCCTCTCCGCCAAACGCCATGAAGATTTGCTGGCCCTTCTCTCCACCCTTGCCCACAGCATTCCTCCTCTGCAAACGAAACCACCCCCTGCTCCCTGATTGTCTAGGCTGGTCTCTAGTCTCCTCCTCCTCCTCTCTCAGTTTTGTTGTTCTGGTATTGTACTATTTTTCTTTGCAATGAAATATCCATTTGCAATGCTTTATATGTTTTTCTTGCAACCGTCCTGTTGTTCTTGCTTTTTAATGATGCCAAAAGGGGGAAGAATAGTGTAACCTATTAACAAAGTATGACGAGTGAGCCTGACCTTGACTCGATAGGGTGGGTTGATCTCTAACACCTTGACAAAGTATGACGAATGAGCCTGACCTTGACTCGATAGGGTGGGTTGACCTCTAACTCCTTGTACCTACGTGGATCCCTATCAACATTCAATTTTTTTTAATATGGACACTTGGTTTGTCATCATCAAAAAGGGAGAAATTGTTGAATTAGTATATTCAGTTTTAAAGACAACAAACCCAAGTGTAAAATGCTCTCAAGTAATGTTGCTCCAAACAAAGTTCTCCAAACAGACATACACTGTTATTTTCAATATGCATCTTAACTTGTTTGCTGAATGTTGAGAACAAGTTTTAAGAACAGGTCTCATACCTTGATGACTCACGCTCAAGTCAAGAACACCACCTCGATGAGTTGATTGTGTGTTAAGATCAGTTCCTGAACTCAAGCAATACAAGAACAACCTGGCAAACAGGCTAGGTGTTTCAAGGACAATCCAGCAAACAGGCCTTTCTGAACTCAAGCGATACAAGAACAACCTGGCAAACAGGTTGGTCTAGGTGGTTGGGGCAGCGTATTCGTCTTGAACAAGATGACTGGATCTACAACAAGATGTCTTGGGTAATTTAGGTTTTATTTTTTAG
>JAKOGI010000153.1:205000-340000 GCA_029747015.1 Carnegiea gigantea
AAGAAAAAGGAAGGTGATGTTATCTTGTGTGGTTCACATCCTATTTGAGAAATTTTGATTTTTAAATTTTCAGATTTTAATTTATTTTATTAACTTTGGAAGGTGGGCATGATTAATATTTCCTCATATCTTTTCTTGTTATGACATGTGATTATGCACATATGATCTCAATGCTTTTGTCCATAATTATTACGCTCCATAGTACTTGCATAAATGATATTGTTTATTTCTATATAGGAAAAATTATATCACTTGATGATTTTTTTATAATCATGATTTACTCTTGATAGGGGGAGAATTTTGTTAATGTCACTATATGTTGCTCCCTTATTACATCCTTATGCTGCTTACGAGAATTTCAAGTCAATAAGCATTAGTGTATATGATTTATTTTGTTAGTATTTAACCCCTTATATATTTTTTATGAGTGTCATAGATTAAGGTTAGAACATATTTCTATGTCATTGATTTGTTAAGGGTGAGCTATATGTGTTTGTCATAATTTTTATACTTCGATTTTTCTTTCTCCTCTTGTGCTACCTTTTTGATGAAATACAAAAAGGGGGAGAAGTATTTGGAAAGCTTTTTATGGTGTGTCATTCAAAATCATATTGATATGTTATTTTTATTGGGTTTACTCTTTCATCAAGAAAGAGGAGATTATTAGCTTTTTTGAGGCTCACAATGTGTTTATTAATATGTTTTGATAAAAGACAAAAATAGATTAATCAATTTGTATATTCATCATGTTATGTTTGAATTATCTTAATATTTATATTGCTTAAATATGTTATAGCCCTAAATGGATATTCGCATGCTAGTACATACTGCTTAATTAATTTGATATTAGTTGCCACGATATCTTGTGATGGTTTAGTATTGATATTATATTTTGTTATTCAAATTTGATTATGTGATCTTGATGATACTTGATTTGGTAAGATTTTCAGGGATCATTTATGCAAATTGGGAATTTAACCATTGCTAGACAGATTTGCTAAAACTACAAAATATAAAAGGGCTTGAATTGTTTTTCAAGATGTTGGAATCAGCCGAAGACACTATTTCCTGATTTAGTGCCAACGGCTACTTACCAAAGGTTGTATTATCCTTGACTATAAATATTGGAGCATCTTGAAGGCTAAAAAAAGACATGGAAAAGGAATACACAAGAAGAGGAGAAGACAAGCGCTGCACTTGCAAATCAAGAGGAGAAGCTTCATAAGAGTTTTAGCGTACATTGACATATTTATTTTGTCTTCTATCAAAGAAGTGTGTCTTATAGTTGTTATCTTTCTTTATATTGGATTGGATTGATTAGTCGGAGGGCTGACTACCCAAGTATGGTTGACAAGCAATGTGTAACTCACAAGTTGTACCATTAGTGAATCATGTGTAATCGACCGACCTAATAAAAGAAAGAGGTTCAAAATCCCATCGGCGAGGGGTGCCTGTGGATAGAGGACTAGGCATGGCCGAATCTCTATAAAAAGTGTATTCCACATTTATTTTTCCGCATTTTTATCTCAATTGTTTTATGACTTGGATCATTACCCTATTCACCCTTCTCCACAGTGATTTAACTAGCCAAATCAGGCCAACAATTTACTCTTCCCTTTTGGCTAATTTGAGGTTATAACTGATTCTCTGTATCACTTGATTTTCATTTCCACTACTTTTAGGCCAGCCAATTTGTCTACTTTCCTAAACTTTCGCCACTAATCGATTGCACTCTTTGCAGAGTGTCTCAGTGATGTTATACTCCTCTGGGTGTTCGCCTTTTACATTAGGGCACCCTCCTTTTTTGTGATCTCATTCAAAATAGGAGTACCTCAGGTCCTCAACGTTCAATTGGGGCATCGACTAGTTGATAGGCTGAAAGTACCTCAGCATGATCACTGCTGAAAGTCTTGTTGTAGGTTTGGACGCCTATTACTATTAAAATTTTGAATTGGAATGCTATTCTCTATAACTTTGATTAGAAACCCATCATCTCATTCTCTAACTCTATTATGTATTCTTAATAAGTAATGATTGTTACTAAAATACCAAATAGCACTTAGTATGAAAACCGCTCACTAATGATGGTAGATTTTTATAAATCAACTTACACACAGCTCCTCAAACCATGCCAATTCTATCATTGAACAATATTTGATAACCTTATATATTTACTATTAATAAAAGACATTACAATTTGTATTACACTGATTTTATGACAGCTTCATTGAAAATTTTGGATTGTAAACTTGTTATTAGTCACGACTCCTTTTCAATTCCTTTGGAAAAATATTATTAATATTTTTCTTCTACAGATTTTCTTTGTGATATTTTGTGAAATTAATTTAATTTTTACATTTTAATATTTTAATAATATATCCTACATCAATGTTAAATTAACATTAGGAAATTTTAATATCCCAACCTATTAATTTAATTTGGAAATTACAAGCTAAATTTACTTTTATTACAAACATTAAAATACGAGAAGAATTGAAAGAACTAAAAAGGAAAAAAAAATCTAGAAAATTGATGCATGTGTAATTTAAAAAATAAGTAGACAAATATTAGTTAAAAAGGAGCACAGTCACTCTTAAAACCTTCATAATATTGTGTCACCTTTCCAAATATGTTGCATAGTTATGGACTTGTGTTTAGTCTTATCAATAAGAAAGCTCAACACTTAAGTAATTTTTGAAAACAGCCCATAACAGAATTTTTCATTTTCTAATGAGGGTCAAAAAAATGCATTAATAAAGACCTGATTATATTCATAAAATTCAGAAACACTAAGCAATGCTATTTAGATCCTCAATAATCCCCCTCCCCCCCCAAAAGCATGTCAGATTCTCATGACAACTATTAACAAATAGAGTATTAGTTTACCCTTTAAATTTTATTATTATTACCATAATAGTTTTATTTTATTTTTTTTTTTGTTTTGACTGCACTAGTGCGAGGCCCTGCATTAGCTGCAGTTTGCCTGCTCCCAGTAATTTTAACTAAACATTATTGTAGTATGTACTAACAAAGACAGAGTGTCTAAGATTCTTGCTCATGTTCCTAGTTGTTTAATCATGGCCCATGTTATTTTTGGCATTCTTTACACCAATAAATTTATTCATTAGTGTCTTTTTATTTTGGTGTGATTTAAAATGAAGTAGTCATATCACAAAAAATCCACATGATGCCAATTTCCTTTTTTTAAAAAAAATTAAACCTATTTATTTTATTGAATCAATTTTCGTAAATGGAAAGATGGCATTCAAATTACCCTGTTGTTCTTCTTCTCAAATTCCTAACAATGCAATCCATGCTTAAAGGATTAATTGTTTAATGATGTTATTCAAAGAAAAATTAATTAATTAATTTTTTCAGATAAAAACTGAATTAGAATTCACATATGGACTAGAGACAGTTGGCCAGATTAGTAGTCTGTCGTCACTGTTCAAGGTATGCAAAACTATTGCCCTTCATCTATTATTCATGTTAACTTACATTATTTTAAATATTTAGGTCTTGTGTTTGCTAAATTATTTTACCAACCAAATTTCAACTATTGACTTCCTTAAGACCCTTACTTGAATTTTGAATGAAAGACAAATTTAATTTGATTAAGTCATGTTAAAATTATAGGTTGGTCACGCTTAAATCTTGCCTCATTACATGCACACTATTTTGGACTATTTAGAGTAGCCACTAATATGAGATTATGGTCCTCTTTTGAAATAGTCAATATTTGTCCAAATTCGTCAATATCTCTTGACATCATATTTGAAGATTTTTGCCTACTCAAATCAGCCACTAGATAACATGATTTAGATCTTCAGACTAAAATCAGGCAAGTAGCCATTAAAAATCAAGATTGTAGCCGTTGAAGCAAACTTCAGAAACTCAAGGGCTTAACAGCGGCATCTCAAGATCTTGAAATCAGGTTGAAGATCATCTTTCCTTTTTTTCAAATGCAACAGTCACCTGCCTAAAGATGTTCCAACCTCTCCAACATCATTGCTTATAAATTGAGAGGCATTTAAAACTGAAGAAGAGACAAGATAGAGCACAAGGAGCAATACTTAATTGCATACCTTGAGTTTTGATTTGTTATTCATTCAATTAAATTGTATAATAAGAAGTTGTAAATTAGTTGAGCTAGAGTTGAAGGATTAACTCTACTAAGTCTCGTTGAGGATGGCAACTTGTAACTTAAAACTTAGAGTAGGTGTACTTTAGAGTTGTAACTATCTCTCCTAATAAATTGGGTTAATCCTAGAGTTAGGGAACTCTAGGCAGGGATTAAGCCTTTTGAGGGCCAACCTCATTAACAAATACTTGTGTTGTGTCCACTTTTGTCTTTTCGCTTTTTATTTCAATTAATTTGTGATGTTAATCATCACCCATTTCACCCCCTCTAGGGTGATTCAATAGCCTTTAAGTTTTCAATTGGTATTAGAGCTACACCCAGTGCATTTTGACTTTACCATCAAGTGGGCAACGATCATAGCCACCACTAGAGAACGCTATTTTGATCAAGGTTGCTCTACTACTAGACCTCCCTTGTTTAGGGACACTAAATTTTCTTATTGAAACAATTTGATACAAATGTTTATGAGGACCAAAAATTATAAGGTGTGAAACATTGTAATGAAAGGTCCCTACATTCCAAAGTCTACCATTAATGGAAAGCTTGTTGATAAAACTGAAGAACAATACACTCAAGAAGAATTTGCAAGGCTTTCAAAAATTATAAGGCTACGCGTATCCTATATTGTGGCTTAGATGCTAACGAATACAACCGTATCTATACATGTGAAATAGCCAAACAGATATAGGACAAGCTGATTGTAACATATGAGGGGATGAGTCTTGTACAGGAAATAAAGATCAACATGTTCGTCTATCAATAGGAATTGTTCAAAATGCAACCCGATGAGACTATCAATGAGATGTTTGCATGATTCACCGACATAACCACCAGCCTCAAATCACTTGCCAAGACCTATATATATGAGGAAATGGTTAGGACAATCCTTCGATTTCTCCACCCCCAAAAAAAAGGGTTCCCAAGGTCACTGCAATTGAAGAAGCTTAAGAGCTCAAGATGCTAGATTTGGATGATCTACTTGGGAAGCTTCTCACGCAAGAAACTCATCTTAAAGAAGATGAAGAAGAAACTCAAACAAAGAGGGGAATAGCTTTTAAAACTACTAGTGAAAAACACTTTTCCTTGAAAGATGAATCTAGTGAAGGAGATGGAGATTTCATGGTGATGATCACAAGAATTCTAAAAAAGATTTTCAATTCAAAGAGATTTGATCCCAAAAAGTTCTACAAAGAGGGATCTTCTTTGAAGAAAAATGAGAAATCTTCAAAAGGTAACAAACCCTTGAACGGTAAAAAAGAATCTAATCTTGATCCTTGTTTTGCTTGTGGTTTGTTAGGGCATGTGGTGAAAGATGGCCCATGTTATAAAAGAAAGCTGAAAAACACAAGTAGAAGGCTAAGAAAGAATTCAAAAAAGCAATGATAGCCGAATGTAGTGATAGTGATACAAGCAATACTAATGATGAAGAAGAACAAGCGGTAAACCTTTGTTTTATGGTAAATGAAAATCAAATCCAAGAAGATGAAACCGAGTATGAGAGTTTGGATGAGGTAGATTGCCCCAACTTTCTTGAATATTCTGAAGATGAATTTGCCCAAGCCTTAATTAAATACATTTGATGTGAGCAAGAGTACTCCTCCAAGATAAAGTCCTTGAAGAAAACAATTCATGGTTTGTCCTTTGAAGAAGAAGTTTTACAAAAATCAAATAATGAATTTCACAAAAGGATTGAAACTCTTGAAAAAGATAAGAAAGAGCTACAATCCAAATATGAAGGCTTGAAAAGGTGGTGTTGAAATTTTCTAAAGAACAACATAACTTGAACAAATTATTAAGATCTCAAAGGATGTCCTTCAACAAAGAATGTATTGGGTATTACCCCTTTAACAAAAAGAAAACATACAAAAATTTCTTTGTTCAAAAGGCATCAAAAAACAAATCTCACACCCTATGCAATTATTGTCTAAGAAAGGGTCATATCTCTTATTCTTGTCCTCTTAGAAAGTCAAATACCAAAATTATCCAGTTTTGGATGCCAAAAGGGAGAAGACCACAAAATATGGTCACAACCAACATTGGACCTAAAATCAACATCAAGGCTTAAAAGGTTTGAGATATTGTTTTGTAGGTATGCTTGAAAGCCAGTGTTGAACTTTGGCATCTTAATAGCGGATGCTTAAGGCATATGAGTGGAAATGAATCCTTCTTTACCGAAATCAAGAACAAGAAATATGGAAATGTTACCTTTGGTGACAATAGAGTTGGTAAGATTTTAGGAATTGATAAGATTGATAAGGATCCCTCTAAATCCTTAGAAAATATATATCTTGTTAAAGGATTAAAATTTAATCTCTTGAGCATATCCCAACTTTGTGACAAAAGTAATAATGTTATCTTCATTTCTTGTCATTGTATTCTACAAAATGTGCATGATGACAATACAATTCTATATGTTCCTAGAATAGATAACGTCCATGCCATTAGCTTGAATAGCATCTTATCCAATAAAATATCATGCTTTAAGATTTCTCTTGATGATACTTGTTTATAGCAACTTAGGCTAGGCCATGTAAACATGCACACCAGAGAAAAGTTATCCAAGCTTTGACTTAGTATGTGGATTACCCTCATACAAGTTTGAGAAGGATCATAGTTGCAATGCATGTGTAAAAAGAAAGCAAATTCGTAGCTCCTTTAAGCAAAAAAAATGCATTAGTATATCTCGTCCATTAGAATTACTTCACATGAATTTTTGCAGTCAAATACCTGTTTGTAACCTCTAAGGTAGCTCATATATACTTATTATTGTGGATTATTATTCATGTTTTACGTGGGTTTCTTTTTTAAACAGAAAAATGAAACCTTTCATGACTTCCCAAAACTTCGCAAACAATTACAAATTTACAAAAATTTACCTATTTTTTCTATTCGAAGTGATCATAGGAGAGAATTGATCAAAATGAATTTACTAAATTTTACAATGACTTTGGTATTTCGAACAATTTTTTTACTGTCTGGAACTCCTCAACAAAATGGTGTGGTTGAAAAAAAAAAAAACCCATAGCTTAGAGGATATGGCTAGGACTATATTTTGTGAAAGCAGTTTGTCGACATGTTTTTGGGTTGAAGCAGTTAGCACTGCAGACTATATTTTAAATCGTTCTTTAATTTTTCCTACCTTGAAAAGACTCCGTACCAGGTTTTCAAAGGTCGGAAACCAAATATTTCTTATTTTTGTACTTTTGGTTGTAAATGTTTTATTCACAAGAGCGGAAAAGAGAGGTTAGGCAAGTTTAATGCTAGAAGTGATGAATGCATTTTTGTTGGTTATTCCATGCATAGTAAAGCTTATCATGTTTATAATAAGCGTACTAGGATAATTGAAGAAAGCATTCACATTATTTTTGATGAGTTTAATGATGGTAGGCTAAGGTCTTCTTCATTGCAAAAGTTAAAGCTGAGCAGATATGATGATGAGGAGGAGCAAGAAGCAGCAAGAGCCAAAACAAATATGGAGCAATTTCTTTCTTGTTGGATATTCTGATGCCGATTATATAGGTTATAAGGTAGACAGAAAGAGCACATTGGGCACTTGTCAATTCCTGGTTCAATCACTTGTTTCATGGCACTCGAAGAAGCAAAATTCAGTGGCACTATCAATAGCGAAAGCTGAGTACATTGCTGTAGGAGCATGTTGTGCACAACTCTTATGGGTTACGCAACAATTACATGACTTGAGAATTAACCTCAAGAATGTTCCTATCCGTTGTGACAACATGACTGCCATTAATATCATGAAAAATGTAGTCCAACATTCCCAAAAAAAGCATATTGAGGTACGTCATCACTTCACTCAATTCCACATTGAAAGAGGTGATGTGTCCTTAGAATTTGTTTTAACAAAATCTCAACTTGGCGATATTTTTACTAAACCTCCAAGTAAGGAACAATTCAATTATACCTGTCAAGAACTTAGGATGATTAATATTGATGCATAAATTAAGGGGAGCCCTCTTTAAATGCTAATTATGTTCTTGAGGTCTTGCAGACTAAAATAATGAGCCGTTTGTTCATCGTTCAGAAATTCAAGCCTTAAAGCACGGTTCAAGGTCTTGAACTGCATGCAGAAACTGGAGATTTTTGTTGTGACTAAATCAAGGGTTTGAATTTCCAATTTCAAGGCCTTAACTACAAGTCATCCATAAAAATAAATGAAACGGCTCAACCAAAGGGAAGGTAATTCAAATCTGATTTAATTTATTCTTCTATGGTGGAAATTTGTTTTTTTCAAAATCTCTTATATAATTTTTTTTGGATTTAAACTATAATACCAAGTTTTCCAAATTTTTGGGATCTTGGAAACTATATTTGTTCTTTCTTCTTTTACAAAAGTCGCCCAAAATTACTGATTTGTTATATTTAAAATTGGAAACTATATTTGGGATCTTGTAAGATTAGAAACTCATTGACTTTCCTTTTCTTTTTTCAAATACCACTTATTCCTTAATTCTTCCCCCCCTCTCTCTCTTCTCATTCAGCCCAAGCTACTCCTTCTTCAATTTCAACCTCGTCTTCCCCTCCTTCCTCATATGCCCAACTGCCATTATCGAGTAAGCCTGTGAGCTTATCTCTCTCCTACATCTCTCTTTTTCACTCTCTCTTCTCCCATTTTGCCTCCACATCTCTCCAATTTCAACTCACTACCCCACCATCAACTCAGATTAGGGCTTTTGAAACCCCAACCCATAACCCGCCATTCCTGAACCCAAAGTTGTACTGCCTCTCCTCTAAATCGCTAGCTATGGCTACCAGTCGAGGTGGAAAAGCTTCTAATTGCACCAATCGAGCCTCCAAAGCTCGGACTGCAAAGCGTCGGTCCTGCTGTCTCGCCTCCGACCTTGCAAAGCGCACATGCACACCTCGATTTAAAGACCATGGTAAGCATCTCCGACATCACCTACGCCTCCAGCCACTGTCCGACCAAACGACCTCCACCCAGTTATCCCCAAGTCCATCCCCCTAGGAGCATGATTAGGCCTCATCACCACCACCTCCTTTGCCCAACAGGCGGCTTCTTGACTCCACTCTAGGTCATTGGCTTCTCACTCTTGCTAGTCAATAATGCTTTCAAATTTATCACAATAAACCCATATAAGTGTGTGAAAAATTAGATGTCCCATTCTTCACTTATGAAAAACTTGGATTCTTTGAGAAACTGATTAAGGATAAATGTTAAGACTGCTTGATTTAAGCAATGTTGTGTACCCGATACTTGTCAGGTTATTTTATGCAAATTTGGAGATGCAATTGGGTGCCATGGGGTTTAGTTGTGAGCATTATGAAATTTGTCAAGCTCACCCTAGGCCGCTCTGTTCTTGAAACCATCTTTGGACTAAAGTTTATTAGCATAGTCCCCCCTAATCTGGCCCACATACAAGCTAACCACCTCTGCCTAGCCTAGTTTGCTTGCCCTCAAAAGCTTGTTGACTACAAACAGCAGCACAAGGCACCACCGTATCATGTCCTGCTCCCAAAACTACGTTTGCCACATTTATGTGTTTGTTTGCATATTTTACCCCAAAGGCCACTCCAAAGAAGCTTATAACGAACTTGTCCTCAAAGCTATATACCTACTCATACATGGTTATTCGGTCGATTATGCCTCGATCATTCTCAATAACATATAGTATGTGGCTAGTACTTGTCGCACCTATCTCTTCCATATGGCAATCCCCTCACTCACATCTTTAACCATTTTAAGGTGCCCTTAAATTCTGAGGAATGCATTACTCAGCTTATACCTGTCATTTCTACACATTCCTTTAAAACCCTTCGATTTTACAAAACAGAATCAAGAGGGTGCAGCTTGTCATTGATTTGACTCCCATAAGAGCCTCTGCCCTTAAGGTTTCCCTTCCGAATCATCCCCTAATAATGCAACGGCTCTTACTGGCTTGAAAGAGGACCACACCGATCTCATAAATCAGCTTGATTTTATTCAATTGGTAATGGGTTTGACGAGTAAGAAAATTAATGTGTTGATTCGTTTAACTAGCCTCATTTATTATGGTGCCAAGCCCACGGTCTCGTTTCAGCCCACAGACTTGGAGAAGGTCACTCAATCTGCATATCAGCTCATTCACTCGATCTCCTCTGTGCCACATTTTTGCTAGTGTTGTGTTTCACTTGCCTTTGGCTTTATGTTTTCTGTTTTTTTAGGGTATTTTACCCTTCACGTGTGTAACCGACATTACATTTTGGTAATCCCCCTTATTTTTTTAATGAAATTAAGGGGGAAGAATAGTCTTAAGGCTTTGTAAGTGATGTAAACAGTGACATGATGTGATCACACTTATGCCCAATTGCGAATTTATGGTACACAAAGCTTATGAATATGGTTGCTTGTCGACAAGGTTGGAAGAGCTACACTCAATTTTTGCAAGGATGCAACTTCTTCAAAGTTAATTATGATGTATGGTAAGCATCTCAGATCAATTACTTTGGTAAGAATGATCTTATTTCTCTTAGCTCTAATTACTCATGATTAATCAAATTAAAACATTATCTTTCATCAAAAAGGGGGAGATTGTTGACTCCCTTAAAATCCTTACTTGAATTTTGAATGAAAGATAAATTCCAATTTGATTAAATCATGTTAAAATTATAAGTTGGTCACCCTTAAATCTTACCTTATTATATGCACACTATTTTGGACTATTTAGAGTAACTAATATCATATTATGATCCTCTTTTGAAATATCAAGACTTGTCCAAACTTGTCAATATCTCTTGAGATCATATTTGAAGATTCGTGCTTGCCAAAATGGGCTATTAAATAATGTGATCAAGATCTTTAGTCCAAAATCAGGCAAATAGCTGTTGGAAATCAATATTATAGCCGTTGAAGCAAACTGCCTACAAAAACTCAAGGGCTTGACATCTGCATCTCAAGGCTTTGAAATCAGATTGAAGATCATCTTTCCTTTTTTCAAATACAATGATCACCTCTCTAAAGATCTCCAAACCTCTCCAACATCATTACTAATAACTTAAGAGGCATTTGCAGTTGAAGAAGAGATAATAGAGAGCACAAGTAACAATACTTACTTGCATACCTTGAGCTTTGATTTGTTATTCATTTAATTAAGTTGTATTGTTCAAAGTTGTAAATTAGTTGGGATTATAGAGTTGAAGGATGAAATCTACCAAACCTTGTTGAGGCTATCAACTTGTAACTTGAAACTTAGAGTAGTTGTACTCTAGAATTGTAACTATATCTCCTAATAAAATTGGGTTAATCCTAAGGTTATAGAACTCTAGGTGGGGATTCAGCCTTTTGAGGGCCAACCTCATTCACAAATACTTGTGTTTTATCACTTTAATCTTTCTGCTTTTTATTTCAATTAATTTGAGCTATTCACTCCCTATAGGGTGGTTCAATAGCCTTTAAGTTTTCATTATATCTTCTTAAAACATTTTATGAAGATATTGAACATGGTCTCTCTACGCGCTATCACATGTGAGGGGTAAGGCTGCCTATATCAGGATCTCCCCAAACCCCATGAGAGTGGGATCTACACTGGGATTTGTTATTGTTATTATTGTTATTATATGTAGTTTCGAAACAGATTAAACCTCCATGTCCTTCAATCGTAGTACTTCCTACAGGAGTAAACTTGGGGATCTTAAGATCTAAAACTTTTCCATAAAATTACAAATCACTTATGACTAGGCAATGGAAAAGTGTCAAATTGGTTATTAGCTTTGCCATGTCTACAATTAAGCACTTAGCTAAATTATTGTTTGTTAGAGATAACTTTTTCTGCTTTCATTCAAGGCTAGAGAATCATGTTTTATATATATAAATATATATATATATATATATACATATATATATATATATATATATATATACATACATACATATATATATATATATATATATATATATATATATATATATATATATCAGAGTCACTTATACTTTAGAGATATACTACACGCAATAGAGTCTCATTTGCTTCTTTGTAAATCGCTCTCTTTGTAAAGGGCTTTCATCTATTTGTTCCTCTAGGAATGTGGTATCAAAGTATCACAATTGATGATCTTAACTCCTTATATTTTTCTCTTTCTTTTCCATCAATTTATTACTTTCATTGACTAATCAATCCTACATCTAATCAAATACTTTTTCTTTCTTATTCTTTCGATTGATTGACTTGTTTCACCAATCAATCTAGCCATGCAATTTTTTGTGTGATTCAAGAAACGAGTCTCATTGCTCCTTATTTTTAAATAACTTTCTTTTTACAATTGTTTCTTTTCATTTTGTTTCGATATGGTAGTTTAAATGTTGGTTTGAACTATGAAAGTTTAGACATGTGGCAAGGTCAAGAAAATTACAACGATGATCTTATCTTCTTGCATAGCTCAGATCATCTATCTTGGCCTTTAGCTGATTAGTTCTAAGGTTAATGGAACTAATTTTCAAACATTGAGAGATGCTATCATGACTACCTTGAATCCAAGGTTAAATTTAGTTTTCTTGATGGATCATGAGCTAAACTAAACCTTAGTTCATGTGAATTCAACTAATGGATTAGGTGTGAAAATATGGTAGCAAGATGGTTGTCGAATTTTAGTAGATCTGCCTTAACTCAACTTTTACAAAATAAATGGAAAGCTCGATCAATAGTAACACAATTGTAAACAACATGGTAACTGCATATTTCAAGCTAAAATTGTCTTGATATGGAGTGATAATATTATATAATTCATTAATTCCTCTTGTGGTGGTTCTTGCTTCTTTTTTTGAAAAAGGCATTTTACATCAAAGCCTTATTATCAAAACTCCATAGCAAAATGAAATAGCAAAAAGAAAGCTCATTCATCTTCTTGACATAAGTAGAGCTTGATGACTCCAAGCTAGTTTTTCTAAACATTTGTTTGGGGACAATGTACTCCTTCTACTGCTCAAATCAAAAACAAATTACCTAAGGAAAATTTAGCCTTGAAAATTTCGTTTGAGGTACTTTATGGCACAAACCTTCAAATGCAAAGTTAAGAACCATAAGATGCTGGTGCTTTGCTATGGAGGTTAGAGTTACTAATAAGTTTGATATAAGAGCCTATGAATTTAACCTCCTAGGCTGTCCTTTTTTTTTTTTTGGGTTAAAGGTTACAAACTTTATGATTTTGAAACAAAAAAGGTACTCTTCAGTAGATACATTGTCTTTAAAGAAAATATTTTTCTTGTTAGAATGATGTGGCACAAGTATGTATTGAACTCCTTCTCCATGGTCTTGTAGTTGTACCCTTATCTCTCTTTTCCCTATAAACAGAAATTCTTCATCTACAACTGCCTCATCTAAATCTTCCATTGCTTATGAAAATATAAACTCTGCAATGTCGTATTCTTTTTCACACTACCATTTTCATCTTCAGCATCTTCTGATTTTTGTCAAGTTTATCTTTTAAGAGCATGCCTTCTACATCATGTAATCTAAATTTTGTGCTAAGAAGACCTTGAAAGTGCCTTCTGTTTAGATAAAGGATTTTATTTGTCCTAAGCCTAAAACCACTCTAGCAACCACTTCACCTTTTTGCTCCCATCACAATCTTCTTCATAAGTATTCACCTCTATTTCTTTTGATCCTTTATTTCAACAATCAAGGCCGACAATCTATCCAATAATTATATAGCTTCTCTTGTTAATTTCTTGCAAAATTCTAAGCCTAATTGTTATGAACATGTAAAATAACAAGCTAAGTGGGTAACGACAATTGAACAAGAACATCATGGCTTAGAGAAAATTAGCACATAGGTACTTACTAATTTGTCCCTTAAAAAAAGGGGCTCTTGGCTCAAAATGGGCAATAGAACCACGTATGAGGTCAATGAACGACATAAGGCAAGATTGGGTATGAAGGGCTTTGAGCAAGTCAAAGACAAAGATTGTAAACATTGTATGGCCAAATTGAACACATTTAGACTTGCAATTGCTTAAGCTAAGAACATAACATTGGCCACTTAATCAACTATGTATTGGCAATGCCTTTCTTTATGGTTACAATGATGAGGAAGTTTATATGATCCCCCCAGAAGGATATGCCAAAGTTCCTCTTCGTCTAGTTTGTAAACTACAAAAATCTCTCTATGGCTTTAAGTAAGCATGTTGATAATGGAACATTGAGCTCTTTAATTTTTTGGTTACCCCAATTCACTTAGTCTATAAGCGGTTATTCCTTGCTTACCAAAGAGAACAAGGGATTATTTACATTTGTTCTGGTGTATATATATCATCTTTTATTCATTGGCACTGATAATATTGGAATTGCAGACATTTAAAAGATCATGGATTAGATTTTACCGTCAAGGACTTGAGTCTAGCTAGATTTTCCTTCCATATTGAAAATGTTAAAGTCTACTTAGGCACTTTCTTGAATCAGAAGAAATATGCATTAGAAATATTGAGTTATGTAGGTGTCACAAGTTCAAAACTTGCAAAGTTGCATCTTCCAAAAGGAATGAAACCTTCTATAGAGGCAGAGAGATACTATCTGCTCCTGAGAGTTGTAAGAGATTGATGGACATGCCATTATGTTTGAATATAACCAAACCTGATACATCTTGAGCAATGCCACACCTGAATCAGTTTTTGCAACAGCCAAGAAAACCTAATATGCAAGCTTTTTTATAGGTTCTTCAATATCTCAAAAGAGCTCCTAATAAGGATAAATTTTATTCAACTTCAAATGATCTTAAGGCTACAGCTTATTGTGATACAGATTGAGCGACTTGTTTCCATGTCTACTAGATCCCTCATTAGTCGCTATTTCTTCCTAATCTTATTGTGAAATATTATGTAAATATTGTATTTTAGGAAGATATCTTTGTAATTGGGTGGTTTAGGAAAGCTTGTGATTGGGTCAGATTGGTATCTCGTGTTTAGGGAAGTTAGCATGATGTTAGGCAGAGTGTTATATTCTGTTCGGCACTTCTTCTGGCTATATAGCCGTGTATTATCAATAGAGAATGTAGAGAAAAATTGACTCCACAAAACTTTCAATCTTCTTACTATGCAAATTTACATGGTATCAAAGCCTAACAATTGAAAAAGAAAATCAAGACCAGTCACAACACCTCGGATCAACGAGCATCTCCATAACGGAGGACGATATCTCCCTGTGATATAACCTCACTTGATAATCCCGGTCTTATAATCACACAAGTACAATTAAAGGGAGAGAAATTTGACGAGTAGGCTCGTTTTTTCTGAGTAGCCTTGAGAGCTCGTAATAAAAATTATGGTTTATTGATGGAACAATCGAAAAACCTGATAAAGATTCAGGGGATCTTGAAGACTGGTGGACAATCAACTCACTGTTGGTGTCCTGGATAAAGAACACTATAGAACCTTCCCTGTGTACCACCATCTCTCATGTTAAAGTGGCAAAGGAACTTTGGAACGATATCAGAGACTAGTTCGCCATTACTAATAGACCACAGATTCAATAGTTGAAATCAAATCTCGCAGAATGTAAGTAGAAAGGAATGGCCATAGTGGATTATTATGGCAAGCGCAAACATTTGTAGGATGAACTGGACAATGTCGAACAATCGCTGACGTGCAAGTGTGGGAATTGTACCTGTTAAGTTTTAAGGCACACAAGGACACAAGAGGGGGGTGAGTTGTGTCTTTCAATTTTTTTCGTTTTGTTTCAGAACACTCGTTAGACCTGTTAGGAGAGGTGTTTGCAGTAAGGTAGAAACAAAACTTTGAATGCGGAAATAAAGAAGACATAAGATTTTACGTGGAAAACCACCTCTGGCCCAATGGAGGTGTAAAAACCACGCCCTATCTCAGTAGGATTTCAACAAACACTTTCACTAATACGGGCCAAGTTTGTTACACTATGTAATACACGTGACAACGTCACACACGTAACATAGTCTCCCTTGAGACTCTAGTTACACACACATAACTATTCTTCACCTGAGAATGAGTCACACAACACATCCAAAGTCTCCCAGGATTTGGACACACTCTAGACTTACCTGATGACAGAAAAGAATAGAAGAACACCTTACCTTTAATCTTCTAACCAAGCTGAACATAAGGTATACTTACAGACCCTATTATGCTAGAAACAATGACTCAATTCAGCACACTCCTTAAAGGTTTTTTACTCAGAAAATAAGCTTATAAAAACTCGATGTTTGCCTTGAAAACCCGTGTATTGAAGAGATGAGAAGCGAGTGCTTATATACCCACGAAAAAGCAAGTATTTGATTTTCATAATAACTCTGAAAATACTCAGTATCTTTAAAGGAATTAAATCCTTCAAGAAATTATCTTTTTAGGAAATCATATCTTTTAAGGATAAGATAAAAATTTTTGAAAAATCTTTTAGGAAACCAATATTATTTAGGAAAGTACTCTTTCCAAAACACAATATTATCAGAAAATCGATCCTAAATATATTAGGAATTTTGACCGTAGGAAAACTCTTGAAAATCTTTGAAAATCGATTTTTGTACTCACTGCCCTCAGAACACTGCAGACCTATTTGTTCAATTGTTCTGAGTAGTGTTCTGAGTCAGCTTAAATAATTCCTTCAAGGTGAGTGTTAAGTCAAGTTCTTCTTTGGCATATTAACAAGAATCTAGACAAATATAATTAGTAATTATCCCTAAGACTCTAAAGTCTCTTGTACTCTACTGATGATGTGCGGTATATCCATTTTGATGATGTCAGCTTCTTCGACCTGTTCTTCAGGGTATTTGCAACTTCTATCGCTTTCAACATACAATTTTATCACATAGCTTCAAACATGATATTTCGAACTGATCTCCAGGATGTTTGCAATCTGTCTTATGATATGATTCTAGCACTCAATTCAAGCCAAGCATAATTAGCACATTTGGGTTGTAATCATCAAAACCTTATATAAGATTGATTCAACAAATTCCCCCTCTTTGATAATGACAAACCAAATGACCATCAAAGGTGGGACACAACAGAGGGCAAAAACATTAGTGCCAAACTTAGTTCAAAGTATCTAGATCACACAGGAGAGATTCATAAGAATAGGAAGTCAACTTAAAATAGGCAGTTTTAATTAGAACATGATTACTCATCTTCCCCCTTTTGACATCATTGAAAAGGTGTAGCAAGCCACATGCATGAATGCGGAGGGGATACACCCACCACCACGGGCAATGAAGGAAAATAACAGTGATACTGTTGAGTATATGGTACATAATAATATTGGTCATCCCAGTTACGCACAAACATACGCAGCAAAGGCAAGCAATGGCAGGACATAACCAATGCAAACCAAACTAAAAACAGATGTAACCATTGTCAATCACATGCAGAATCAAGATTAACCAAACAGAAAAGTAAACAGTGTTGATGGGAATAGGGCAAAGAACAGAGATGAATCAGGGAGAAGAGGAGGATGGAGCAAGTTTGGCCGTGAGGGCAAAGAGTGCATGAAGAATATCCTCATGGCGCTGTGCATTTAGGGCCTTTTCTTCAGTCAGTGCTTGCTTTACTTTGGCAATCTCCTCCTTCAGATGGAGCTGGTCCTAGACGAGAGCCTCAACTGTGGTAGTGCTGGAAGACATGCCATACTAGAAACAGGATGGGGATCAGGACCAAAGGGTGTTTTAGGTCCTTGTTCTAACACGGTTCCATCACCCTTCGTAATCTGGAACCCACACCCAAGTAAAGTATTGCTCCCTATTTCATTAGTGACCTGAAAGCTCATTCTCTTTTGCAAAGGGATCACCCGAGTCTCAAACACTAAAGTCAAAAAAAAGCCATAGCCTAGATCATGGCTTCTGGAAGTGTTGGAAATTCGTCCAATGTGACTAATCATGATAGCAAGCAAATTAATTAGCTCTCCCGATCGAGGAGGCTAGTAAGGTACATGTCCATAGAGTCCGCAAGATTGCATCCCTGCCCCTGAGGAATCACATTCTTAATGACAAACCAGAATAATAACCAATGTAAAGGCTGCATTTCCCTCTTTCTTACAGACCGGGGTGCACTTAGGTCAGGTTGTTGGGCTAGTTTTCTGGTGAGATCCAACAAGTGGTCATTGCTCAACACAGTTTTATCCTCTCTTACATACACATCAAACCCTTTAGAGGGCACCCTAAGCCAAGCTCCTAGATTATCAGCATCAAAACAAAGTTCCCGACCGTGATCAGAACTAGTCACTATCCCATTAGTGACCTTACAATTGGCATAAAATTCCGCTAATTCAGGTACTGAGCAGCCCCTCTTAGTATTGGTAAATGTATCCAGCCAACCTTGTGCTTGCAATTTGTCCAAGAACACCTCTAAGCCCAGCTCTTAGAAGTATAAAACCTTCACTAGCTTCCCTCGCACCACGGCTTTCTGCAGGAAATTCCCCCTGGGTCATTGACTTTTTTGATTTCTTTTTCGAGGGTTCCTCACTTCTCTCACCCAGGTCAAACTTCTGTTCTGGAGAACCCCATTTCAGGGCACGTTTCTTCGAGGGCACAGACGGGGAAGGCCTTTGGGAGGCTGTTTGCATAGGTGATTTAGACAGTGTTTTGGAAGTGGATTTAGGCGTCTTTGAAGGTCTAGCAACCTTGTCCTCGGGTAGGTCCAGTGGGATGGCAGGACCCACACTCCGAGTACAAGGCCGACACAGGGTAAGGGTAACAGGCACATTGGGTTGAGTGGTGGTTTTAACTTGACGAACGAATGGTTTGGGCACCGTTTGAGGAGTTGTTTTTGGGGTTGGTTTCACGGTTCGTTTGAACCGAATAAAAGGCTCATCCTCTTCAAGATCATACACATGATCATCATTCAAATTTAGCTCTTCAACCCAATCTACCACAACCATAATTATTCCACCTTTTTTAGGGAATTTCGGCTCAGTCATATGTGGTGTATACAGCACCAAATCCCATTCCAAAACCGACTTAATAGGGGGTATGACATTAAGTTCAATTCTTATGGGCCTCAAATCAACACTTTTTAGAAATTGAAAGATGACGGGATGGGTGCCGGAGTAGCTGCCGCCGGCGATAATGATGACTCCGTAATTAGATCGAGCGGCATCCCTTCTCGTTGTCTTGATTGCATGATGCGAAGTGAGCGGGAGTGCCGTGATTTGCGACGAGAGGACTCGCCGTTGCCCAGATTCGTGCCATTGGAGAGCTTGAGGAAGAAAGGAGTTAGGGTTTTGAGGTTTTTAGGAAGAGGAGAGAGAAGGGGGTGCTTGAGGAGAGGAGGGAAGGCGGTTGGGGAATTCGAAAGTGGCTTGAAAAGAGTTGACCACAAATCTCAAAAAACAAAAAATCCTCCCCCTTTTTTTCGGCCGCTGGTTTTGGAGAGAAGGAATTTGCATGCCAAGAAATCATTACACCTTGGGAAAAGCTACATTTTTTTTTTTGAGGAGGTGTAATAAGAGAAAAATCCCATACCCAATACACGTAAGGATATGGTATCTTGATAACATATGATACAACCAGCGGTCCGATCTATTCTTAGCACCTGTTTTTGACTGTTATATATTCGGTATCAAAGGACAATAAGGGCAGTATCATTAGACCTCAATAACTGTTAGCCATATCAGATTCCACACATATGCAATTAACTGTACAACAAGTTGAATGCATCCTTTCAATTAATTTATTTGGCCTAAGACCTTACCAGTCAATCATTGGGGGTTGATGAAGTTCGTTTAAGTTCTTTTAGTCAAACCCAATTCAACCTTATTCCTTTCAAATTGATCTCTACTTAGCGCCTTGGTAAAAATATCAGCAATTTGTTTAATAGTAGCATAAAAATTCATTGAAATCAAGCCCTTTTCAACATTGTCTCTTAAGAAGTGATGGCGAATATCAATATGCTTAGTCCTTTTATGTTGACACAAATTTTTGGCAATGTTAATTGTACTTGTATTATCACAAAATATGGGGATGCATCCCGTGTCAACACCAAAATCCTTGGGTTGTTACCGTATCCACAACAATTGAGCACAATAAGAAGCAGCCGCTACATACTTGGCTGCTACTGTGGACATGGCAACTGAGTGCTGTTTCTTTGCAGACCAAGAGACCAAACAGGTCCCAAGAAAAGTAGCCATACCTGAGGTACTTTTTCTGTCAACTAGAAATCCAGCATAGTCAGCATCAGCATACCCAATGAGGTCAAAGTTGCATCCACATGGATACCATAGTGTCAGATCAGAGGTGTTTTTTAGATATCTAAAAATTCTTTTTATAGCTTTTAAGTGTGTTTCTTTTAGATTTGACTGAAAGCGGGCACACAAAGCAACATTATAAACAATGTCAGGTCTACTAGCGGTTAGGTATAGAAGTGACCCTATCATACCCCTATATGATTTTTCATTAACTGAAGGACTTCTATCACTAATCTGGTGGAAGGAGAGATAGGAGTGCCCATGGGCTTAGCCGATTCCATCACAAACTGTTTAAGTAGTTCCTTGATATATTTTTGTTGATGGATCATAGTTCTGTTTGAAGTTTGTTTAATTTGCAAGTTGAGGAAAAAATTAAGCTCGCCCATCATGCTCATCTCAAACTTACTCCTTATCAATTTTGAAAATTCATCACATAAATCATTATTGGTTACACAAAATATAATGTCATCGACATATACTTGGACAATCAACAAATGTTCCCCCTTAGATTTGAGAAACAAGGTATTATCTACCTTGCCTCTTTGAAAATCATTCTCAGTTAAGAAACTTGACAATCGTTCATACCAAGCTCTAGGAGCTTGTTTTAGACCATAAAGTGCTTTGTCAAGTTTGAAAACATGGCTAGAAAAATCATGACTTTCAAAACCAGGGGGTTGTTTTACAAATACCTTTTCTTTTTGATATCCATTGAGGAAGGCACTTTTGACATCCATTTGGTACAACTTGATCTCCATGTGGGCTGCAAAGGCTACCAAAATTCGAATAGCCTCTAACCTTGCTATAGGTGCAAACGTTTCTTCATAGTCAATCCCTTCTTCTTGATTTTAACCTTGGACCACCAGCCTGGCGTTGTTTCTAATGATTGTTCCCAACTCACCCAACTTATTTTTGAACACCCACTTGCTTTCAGTAATTGTTCTGTCCTCAGGCTGTGGTTCAAGGTACCAGACCTTGTTCCTTTCAAACTGATGAAGCTCTTCTTGCATGGCTATAACCCAGTCAGAATCTACAAGAGCTTCATGAACATTCTTAGGCTCGATGTAAGATAAAAAGGCATAGAAGGCACAAAAATTTCTGAGCTTAGATCTGGTCTGAACCCCTGTATTAATATCATAAAATATTTGGTCAAGGTAGTGCGAGCTTTGGTGTTTCTAGGGTCGTGAAGTGAAAGGATCCATAGATCCGCTTTTCACTCTCTCCTGGCTATTTGCAGGAACATGTGTGGGATCAAGTCGGACGCTTGTTCTCAGTTCAGTCAGAGAAGTCTGGGATTGAGTAGGCTGGTTTTGGTCCTTATCAGGGTCAGCCAAGCTTCCCCCTGATTGGTCTACTTCCTGCCTACTTTCCTTACCATTAACTTCAGTAGGTGGTTCATTTTCAAGCATCTTACCATTGTCTTTTCTTGCAAGTCCACGATCAAAATCTTCATCCTGTACATCATTCTTAATTAAGGAGTTAGTTTCATCAAATAATACATGCACACTCTCCTCAACACATATAGTCCTTTTGTTGAACACTTTGTAAGCTTTACTATGTGAAGAGTATCCTAAGAAAATTGCCTCATCACTCCTAGGGTCAAACTTTCCTAAGGGCTCCTTTCCATTATTGTGCATATAACATTTGTAACCAAAGATTCTTAGGTGCATAATATTAGGTTTTCGCTCCTTGAAAAGTTCATAAGGAGTCTTATTGAGAACGGGTCTGATCATGCATCTATTAATAATGTAACAAGCCGTGTTCAATGCTTCTGCCCAAAAATTTCTAGGAAGACCACTAGCAACAAGTGTGGTTCTAGTCATGTCTTCTAGAGTCCAATTTTTTCGCTCTACCATCCCGTTCTGTTGGGGTGTTCTTGGGGCTAAACAATTATGATCAATGCCATGTTCATTACAATAATCAATAAAGCTTGAATTTTCAAACTCCTTTCCATGATCAGATCAAAGACTTATCAATAAGTGTCCTATTCTCTTTTCAGTTTTCTTAAGAGGTATAACGAATGCTTCAAAAGATTCATCTTTAGATGCTAGGAATAAAGTCCAAGTGAAACGAGAGTAATCACCTATTATAACAAACACATACCTCTTACCGCCCCTACTTGTGATCCTCATGGGACCACACAAATCAACATGTAATAGCTCAAGGGGTTGAGAAGTACTAACATACTTCTTTGACTTGAATGCAATTCTAGTTTGCTTTCCTTTAGCATAAGCATTGCATACCTTATCAGCATTGTATTTGATGGAAGGTAAGCCAACAACTAGACCTTTAGACATAAGTTTGTTTTGCCAAGAAAGACTAGCATGACCTAGCCTCTTGTGCCAAAGCATAATATCATCATCAAGAACACTCAAGCAAGTCAACTGATTTTGGGGAAGTTCAAGAACACATGTTTTATAAACATTGTTGTGTCGCTTTCGCCTCAGCACAACCTCTCCAGATTTGATATTGGTAATCAAACATTGATTTGAAGTAAACCTAACATGATTACCTTTATCACACAATTGGGACACACTTAGCAAATTATGTTGAAACCCATCAACTAAGTACACATTATCAATTGAGTAAGAGAGTGATTTACCTATCTTACCTACACCAACAATTATCCTAGATTTTCCATTTTCAAATGCCACTTTCCCCCTATCAAAGGCTATAAGTGAGAGGAACCTTGATTTATCTCCAGTCATATGCCTCGAGCAACCACTATCCAAATACCACAATTGGTTGCCTCCTCTCACTTTAACCTGCAAAACAGCTAGTTGTTAGTCTTGGGAACTCAGATCCACTTGAGTCCCATTTTTTTCTTTGTCATGGAATTTAACTCATCTTTTCTAATCCACATTTGTTTAACATACAATGAGTTTCTTTCCATAACCCTTTTTCTCAAGGAGCAAGCATATCGATAATGACCGGTTTTTCCATAATGATAACAAATTATATTTTCTGGTAAACCAACATACTTCTTGTCTACTGGCTTAGTAATACGTCTATTCATAAAACCTAAACCTTTTCTGTTTCGGTTATGATGAGTATTAAGCCAGTTCAGAGCTTCTGAGGTGCTGTTCCAGTGCCTGTTTTCAGTGAAGTCAGTTTCAGCTCTCTGGACCTGTTCTCGAAGCTGTTTGTTGTCATTCATCTAGGATTCTAGTTTATGCCTGAGCTTTGAAGACACACTTTCCAGCTCTCTGATTTTAGTGTTGAGTTCTTCCTCTTTCTTGTCACTCAGGTCCTTGAGGATGTCTAATTCTTTACTTAAAGCAAGAGCCTTTTTATTAATTTCAAGCTTCTTATACATGGGAGCCTCATTCATATGTTCAAGTTCTTGTCTTTTCCTTTCTAGTCTCTTAACATCCTTTTCTAACTCTGAGCCGGTACGTTTAAGCATGCAATTTTCAGAAGTTAGAGCTTCACATTCCTCCATCAATGAAAAAATTAATTTTTCAAGTTTTTTCTTGCTAAGATTACGTACCTCCTTTTTAAGACTTTCACCGTTAGAATCTGAGTCAGATCCACTTCGAGCCATGAGAGCCATTGCTTCTTCTTCATCCTGAGAGTCTTCTTCTTCTTCTGAGGTGTCTCCCCAAGCTGCTATCATTGCTTTGGTGAACCGTTTTTCAGCATTAGTCAATTGAGTTTTTCTGCCTCTGGCTCGTACCTATTCTGACCCCTGTTCTTCCTTCAACAAGGGGCAATTCTTCACTACATGATCTTGCCTTCCGTACTTGAAACATCCTGAGAACTGATTTCAGTTATTGTTTTTAGCCTTACTGGTGTTGCCCTTTTTGCATACGCTTTCGGTCTTTTTGAAAAATTTCTGGAATTTTCGTGCAATCATGGCCATTCCTTCTTTATTAAAATATGAGGTATCACTTTCCCTTGCCTTTAGTGCAAGCCCACAATCTTTCTTCACTTCCCCCTTCATCTGAGAGTTTCTCCTTAGTTCATATGTTTGTAAATTTCCAATAAGCTCATCTAAGGAAATCTCATTCATTTTTTTTGCTGCTTTGATTGCAGTGACCTTTGATTCCCATAAATGGGGTAAAATTCGTAGGATCTTCCTAACCAACTCTTCAGTGGTAAAGGATTTTCCCAACGATTTTAACTCATTAGTAATATGGGTGAATCAAGTATACATGTCCATGATTGGTTCTTTATCACTCATCTCGAATAGCTCATATTTCCTCACCAGCAGCTCGATCCTAGATTGCTTGACTTGATTGGTTCCTTTGTGAGCTACTTAAAGGGCATTCCATATTTCTTTTGCGGATTCACACTCTGATATGTGAGTGTAATCGTCAGGTCCGCATCTAAAATATAGCAGTTTCTTGGCTTTGGCATTTTTCTTCATTTTTCTAAAATTATCTGAGTCGAATTCCTTCGGCTCCTTAGGAACAGTCTTCCCATTAGTTATGACTTTCACTGGAATGTACGGACCATTCACAATGAGCATCCACAACTCATAATCCTCAACTTGGATATAGTTCTCCATTCGATTTTTCCATCAACTGTAGTGTTGTCCATTGAAGTATGGAGGTCTTGTCACAGATTGACCTTTCAAGATTCCTTGTGGTGCACTCATTCTTACAGGATCTCTCTAGGTGTTAACCTAGTTTATGAAAACCTACTCTGATATCAATTGTTAAGTTTTAAGGCACACAACGACACAAGAGGGGGTGAATTGTGTCTTTCAATTTTTTTCGCTTTGTTTCAGAGCACCCATTAGACCTGTTGGGAGAGGTGATGACAGTAAGGCAGAAACAAAACTTTGAATGCGAAAATAAAGGAGACAAAAGATTTTACGTGAAGAACCACCTCTGGCCCAATGGAGGTGTAAAAACCATGACCTACCTTAGTAGGATTTCAACAAACACTTTCACTAACACGGGCTAAGTTCGTTACACTATATAACACACGTGATAACATCACACACGTAACTTAGTCTCCCCCGAGACTATAGTTACACACACGTAACTATTCTCCACCTAAGAATGAGTCACACAACACGTCCAAAGTCTCCCAGAACTTGGACACACTCTAGACTTAACTAATGGCAGAAAAAAATAGAAGAACACCTTACTTTTATGCTTCTAACCAAGCTAAATGTAAGGCACACTCACAGACCCTATTATGCTAGAAAGAATGACTCAATTTAGCATACTCCTTAAAGGTTTTTCACTCAGAGAATAAGCTTACAAAAACTCGACGTTTGCCTTGAAAAACCGTGTATTGAAGAGATGAGAAGCGAGTGCTTATATACCCATAAAAAGCAAGGATTTGATTTTCATAATAACTCTGAAAATACTCAGTATCTTAAAAGGAATTAAATCCTTCAAGAAATTATCTTTTTAGGAAATCATATCTTTTAAGGATAAGATAAAATCTTTTGAAAAATCTTTTAGGAAACCAATATTATCTAGGAAAGTACTCTTTCTAAATACAATATTATTAGAGAATGGATCCTAAATATATTAGGAATTTTGGCAGTAGGAAAACTCTTGAAAATCTTTGAAAGCCGATTTTTACGCTCACTGTCCTCAGAGCACTGCAGACCTGTTTGTTCAATTGTTCTGAGCAGTGCTCTGAGTCAGCTTAAATAATTCCTTTGAGGTGAGTGTTAAGTCAAGTTCTTCTTTGGCATATTAATAAGAATCTAGACAAATATAACTAGTAATTAGCTCTAAGACTCTAAAGACTCTTGTACTCTACTGATGATGTACACATATATCCACTTTGATGATTTCAACTTCTTCGACCTATTCTTCAGGGTATTTGCAACTTCTATCACTTTCAACATACAATTTTATCACATAGCTTCACGCATGATATTTCGAACTGATCTCCAGGATGTTTGCAATCTGTCTTATCACATGATTCTAGCACTCAACTCAAGCCAAGCATAATTAGCACATTTGGATTGTAATTATCAAAACCTTATATAAGATTGATTCAATATTACATGTAAAGTTAGTGCAGCATTGGAAAAGAGACGTGAAGAAGAGAAGGTTCACTCCTTTCTCATAGATCTAGATGAAACGATATATGAAATAATAAGGTTAAACCTCTTGGCTCAGGAACTGTTGCCAAGTTTGAACAAGATGTACTCAACTCTCATTCAAGAAGAGCGAGTTAAAATCATTGCTCGAGGAAAAGAGGAACGGGGAGATGTGATGGCCATTGCAATTCGAGCTCGGAGCGATGAAGAGACAAAAGTCTTGTGCGTACACATTGCAAGAAAATTGGGCATGATGCTGACAACTGTTTTGCTCTTGTTGGGTATCCCAAATGGTCAAGCGATAGACCCCAGAGTGATGGGAAAGGTGGACGACACAAACGATAGAGGTAGAACGGCAACGGTGCTTAGCTTGACAACCGAACAGTGGCAAACGTTGCCCGGCATGCTTAATGGATCAAAGATCGTGACGAGTGAGAAGATGACTAGTAAGCCCATAACTTGGATTATTGACACGGGAGCATCAAGCTACATGACGTGTCAGATTGGTGATCTTTGCGATCTTCAGGAAATAGCGACATGTCCTCTGGACTTTCTAAATAGGAGTAGTGCTATGGCTATAAAAGAAGGGATGGTTTTTTTAGATGGAAATTTGTGCCTCAAAAATGTTCTTTATATGTTGAGATTAACTTGCAATTTAATTTCTTGTCACAATTAACAGATTATCATAACTGTTTCGTCCTATTCACTAAATACTTGTGTGTTGTATAGGACCCCACTTCGAGGATACTGATTGGCCCAGGTAAGCAACAAGACGAACATTATTATTTATGTGGTGTGCTGCGCATGGCAGCTATGAAGGCTGACATAGGGACATCTCTAGAACTTTGGCACAAGCGACCTGGTCATCCGTCCCTCCAAGTAACAAAACTCATTCCTGGGGTTAGTTGTGATGACATCAAAAGTACTTTGAATAAGATTTGTGATGTCTGTCAAAAGGCAAAACAAAGTAGGGATAAGTTTTCTGTTAGTGAGCATAAAGCATCGAAAATTTTTGAATTTATTCATTGCGGTGTGTGCGGACCCTATCGGACTTCGGTTTCATGTGGCGCATCATATTTTTTGGCAATTGTTGATGATTTTTCCTGTGCTATGTGGGTTTATTTACTTATTGATAAGACAGAAGTTTCCCATACAATGAAAATGTTCTTTTCAATGGCTGAAAGACAATTTCACAAATATGTTAAAATTGTGACAAGTGACAATGGGACAGAATTTATCTATATAAAACAGTATTTTTTGGATAATGGGATAATTTTTCAAACCTCTTGTACGGGAACACCACAACAAAATGGGCGGGTGGAACAGAAACATCAACATATCCTTAATGTAGCTCGAGCATTACGTTTTGAGGGTCGTCTTCTAATAAGATTCTAGGGGAATGTGCTTTGACTACTAGCTATTTGATAAATCGCATCCTCGATCTTGAATGGGCAAACGCCATATTGTGTCTTGTATGGTATGGAGCCGACTTATAATCATCTGTGTACCTTTGGTTGCTTGTGTTATGCCCATATGAAAGTGGGGGACAAGTTCAGAAGTAGAAGTAGATGATGTGTCTTTGTCGAGTATCCATATGGGTAGAAAGGTTGGTGATTATATGATTTAGACAGAGACTTTTTTCGTATCACATGATGTCGTGTTCTCGAAAAACATTTCCCCCCTTTAGGGACATCTCAGATCTTAGGAATAGTGAAGGAAGCATCACTGAAGGAGTTAATATTGATTGGGATGAAGACACTAGTCCCTCCAGTAGGGGGGTTGCCATAGCACTGATGACACCATCCCTGTCAAGCTATATCCAACTGCCGCAAGAGGGGCGGTAGGCTGACGCGCAGACTGAGGAGCAGGGGGTTGTGCCCATGGTTGAGGTTGTCAATGAGGAAGGTGCTCTAGGTTGTGGACATCATCAGAAAGAAGCATAAGTTCGTTTGCACAACTACGTTACGCACACTATTCGGAAATCGAGTCCATCCAAGCCAAAACTTGCACCACAGCATCCCTCAGGTACTCCTTATTTCATAACACACTATGTTAACTGGGATAAATTTTTTATGTGCTATTGAAATTTTCTTACAGCCATTACAACTGAGCAGGAACGTACTCATTACGTGGGTCGTGGAAGACTTGCCTCCCGACAAGAAAGCTCTGGGGTGCAAGTGGGTATACAAGATTAAGTATGACTCCGATGGTACCATTGAAAGACATAAGGCTCGATTGGTTATTCTTGGGAATCATCCGGTTGAAGGAGTTGCTATAACAAAACTTTCGCTCCGGTGGCTAAAATGGTTACAGTCCAGATTTTACTCGCTGTTGCCGCTGCAAAGAATTGGGAGGCTCACCAGATGGATGGTTATAATGCCTTCCTTCATAGTGATTTGGATGAGGAAGTTCATATGAAACTTCCTCCTGGATTTCAAGTTGCGACACAAGGGAAAGTGTACCGACTACGGAAGTCATTATATGGCTTGAAGCAACCACCACGTTGCTAGTTTGCAAAGTTGTTAAGTGCCTTGCAAAATTACGGTTTCCAACAATCATATTCTAATTATTCTTTATTTACTCTCCAGAAAGGGGTGACTGAATTGAATGCCTTGGTATATGTTGACAATCTTATCATTTTTGGGGGTCATCCGAAGCGATCCAGGCGTTTAAGTCCTATCTTAGTAGATGCTTCCACATGAAAGACCTTAGTACTTTAAAGTACTTCTTGGGGGTGGAATTGGCTTGGGGACCCGATGGGGTTGTCCCATATCAGCGCAAATATACACTTGATATCATCTCTAAAGCAGCATTGTTGGCCCACAGCAGTTCCACTTGAGCAGAATCGCCAACTTGCCTTGTCCATGAGCAGAGAGCTTGACGACCCAGAACCTTATCATCGCCTAGTGGGGCAGCTCATTTACTTATGTTTTACTCGACCTGAATTATCCTATAGTGTTCATGTTTTATCTCAGTTTATGCAGCAGCCTTGGGTCGACCATTAGGAAGCTGCTTTAAGGGTAGTTCTGTATTTAAAAGGTTATCCAGGGCAAGGGATTCCATGGAGTAGCAACTGTGATTTGCAATTACATGGGCGGTGTGATGCAGACTGGGGAGGCTGACCCTTGACTAGGCGATCCCTCACTGGTTCGTTGGTATTTCTTGGGCATTCGTCGGTTTCTTGGAAGATGAAGACGCAACATACAGTGTCTCGTTCCTCTGCAGAAGAAGAATACCGGTTAATGGCAATGACTACATGTGAGTTAATGTGGTTTAAAAGCATTCTCTCGAGTCTCGAGGTGACTCATCCTCGCCTAATGTCTCTCCATTTTGACAGTCAACTAGCTTTGCACATATCTCAAAATTCAGTGTTCTATGAACGAACAAAGCACATCGAGATCGATTGTCAATGTGTTCGTGATGAGATCGTTGTCGGGAATATTCATCCCATGTTTATCCCGTCCAATGTGCAACTTGCTGACATTTTGACGAAGGCATTAGGCAAAAGACAATACGAGTTTCTTCTTTGCAAGTTTGGCATCCGAGATCTCCATACTCCAACTTGGGGGGGTATTGTGAAATATTATGTAAATATTGTATTTTAGGAAGATATCTTTGTAATTAAGTGGCTTAGGAAAGCTTGTGATTGGGTCAAATTGGTATCTTGTGTTTAGGGAAGTTAGCATGATTTTAGGCAGTGTGTTATATTCTGTTTGGCACTTCTTCTGGCTATATAGCCGTGAATTGTCAATAGAGAAGGTAGAGGAAAATTGACTCCATCAAACTTCAATCCTTTTGCTATGCAAATTTACAAATCTCCTCTTTGGTTTCTTGGAAGACTATTTTCGACATGGGTTCCTAGGCTATCCTTCATTAAATGACCCCTAATAAATGGGTCAAGTTCATTGGCTCATTGGTTTCTTGGGGTAGGGACGAGGACTATGGAGGGCTTTGTGTTATGTGACACTACATTCTTTGCTTCTTATTCCATGTGCCATCTAACAACTTGCATTTTGGAAAATTTTTGGGCAGAGTGAATGAATAAATATTGAGCATAATAAGTTAGCTAAAAATGAACTTGACTAGTTTAAACAATAAAGGGTTATATTATTTAAAAGTAAACACTAAGGTGTTGAAGAATCCTAATAATGTCAAAAGTAAAAAAAGATTTTATCTATTTTTTCAATTTCTTTTAAATTCAAAAAGCCTTTCTTTTACAATAAGTTTTTTAAGAGGATTGGCTAATCTAACACACTTTAAAATTTATCAGAGAATTGGATGGCATGTGGAATTCTCTCGAGGGACAATGATGTCCTAGAGAGAAGAGAAAGAACCCCCTATTCCCTTGCTATGTTTGACAAGTTCACCATTGCAAATGAACCCTAAGCGTAAGAAAAACTTTAAAAAACCCTCCTCCTTCCTCCTGTAAAAACCCTGATTCTTCATCCCGAAAATAATACAAAATGTATTCCCCCCTTCAAATCAAATTAAGGCCCTGTTTGGCAAACAGCTGTTAACTGTTTGTATTAGCTGTTGCCTATTAGCTATTATCTATTTGAGTTAGCTGTTTATATTAGTTATTTGAATTAACTGTTTGTTGAAAAACTATTTGGTAAAATTAGATATTTCTAATAAAGTTGTGAGACAAAAAGCTAATTCTTCAAAGAGTTTTTCCAAAAAGCTCGTGAAATTAGCTTTTTCAAATTAGCTTTTTGGACCCAAAAATCTCTTCCAAAAAGCTCTTTCATCAAACACCCAGATTAGATTGTTTACTTGGTCAAATAGCTAATTTCGAACAGAAAAGCTCTTTACAAAGCTGTTTGCCAAACATCTCCTAAAACTTTGAATTTGATTGACCATGCATAATTTATACCATTACTCGAATATTTGAAAACGTTTAAATGGATTTCTACTATTAGGAAAGCATCGAGGAAAGAAAAAATAGTGGCCAAGGTTGTGATAGAGTTTTAATTGACTTATATAGACACATTAGCCATCATCTTGCAAAATTAGGGCTTGCTATTTGCATTGTTGTGAGGAATGTAAATTTGAAGCCAATTACAAAGATTGAAGTAATTTTTGTGATCAATTTTTTGGCTAGGGTCTTGAAAATGAGATTCGGCGTTCTCTAGTATCTTTGGAGATGAAGAATCGTTTTTGGATGGAAGCCGATGAAGAATCATGATATTTACCAAAGGAAAGGGAAGGATTGTATTGAGTTATTAATTTTTTAGAAGTTTTTGTTCCTTATTTTCCCTCTTGCATTTAGTGTCTAGAAAGATAACTAAAAATTAATTAACCTGCTACAGCCTAGTGGCCCTGGTCACTTAGGCCCACTAGAGGCATATTAGACACATATATATCATCCCGAGTCTTGCCCTGTTCGGCAAAATTAGCGATTCCGGTAGCGAATAACGGTTTAAGTAGCGGATAGCTTTTCAGGTAGCGGATAGCGTTTCTAATTTAGCTGTTAGCGGATAGTTGTTTAGAAGAGCAGTTAAATAAAATTTGTTCAGTAAATTTAGCCGTTGGATTAGCTGATTAATGTAAATTGACATAATAAGATATAGATAATTTCCAAAGATAAAATTTTCAAAGTGTAATTTTTGATAAAAAAATATGAAACGCTACTTTTGAATGTAAAACGTTAATACTATTAGCTTTTCAAAAGCGCTACTTAAATCGCTAAACGCTACTTGAAATGCTAATCAAAACACGACGTTACCGAACACTAAAAATTATGTGATGAGTATATTGACTTAGTCAAAACGCCAAATGCTACCCAAAACGCTATTGTTGAACACGCCTTTACATTAAACATACACCAAGCTATGACAGTTCTACAGTGATTTTTAATCTAAATTTAAGCCTATTAAAAACAATAAAAAATTAATTTCCATTATTTTTTTTTCTTTTCAATTTTTTTTTACATACACGTATCAAAAGATTCTAACTCCAATATTATTGTTGTTGGCCTTTTAAAAACATATATGTAATAAAATATTGTAATCAAGTAGTTACCCATTTATCCCACTCCGTTAGTTACAGCATTCATAGTGATAATACTAAATAATAACACATCTCCAATATTATTATGATTGGATTTTTTTTAAAAAAATATAAATAATTAAAGATTGTAATAAATCATTTACTCATTCATCTCGCAATGTTATTACATTCATAGTGATAATATCAAATAATGACAAATAATATTTTAATATTATCATTTCTTAATTCTTTTAAAAATATATATAATAAAATATTATGAAATAATAATTACATGTTCATGTTTAGTACTAATACACATGAACTGTTCATTAATGGACAAGTATAATTGTTTAGTAGATTAACATAACTTTATTGTATTTTATTATCAAATTAGTTGGTGGTCTCACATTATTATTACGTCGACAGTAACAGTGGTGCATATGATACTAATAAGAAGAGTCTAAGCAGTCGCTAACGCATAATTTTAACAACATTTGCTGGTATTCATATTTCATAGGTAAGATTATTCTCTAATATTTATTTTTAAAAATAAAAACATAATAATTTGTATGTTTTAGCTAACTTAAAAAATTATTGAATTTTTTAATTTGTAAACCTCCAGAATTTAGTTGCTAGATTATTGATTGTAATTTCATGTATATAGTTAATAGATAATAGTGAAAATTAAAACTTTTTCGTGCATAACATGGATCAAGAATATTAGTTAAATGTTATTTCAATGATTTACTTGAACAAAATAAAAAGTCAATGACAAAGTAGACAAAAAATGAAAAACATTTGCATGTAATTACTCTTTAGATTTTCATTCTAGATCACAATGAGGTAGTCCAATTATATAACTTTTTGTTTCTTGTCAAGACTTAGACAAGACCCTGTTGTAATTTGTAAAGACTTAACTAATCAAAAATTAGTGATTATTAATTTTCTTTTTTATTCATCTATAATAATGTTTAGATTTTTTTAAATTCTCCCATAGATAACGAATTGAAACATATGTTTCTTTAGGCTAGTGCAACGTGCAGTATCTTTACTTAGTGATTTTACAATAAAAGGCATCCTAAGACTTTAAGGCTCCATCTAGAACTTGAAAATTTTGATGCAAAGAAAAAAGTTTGGAAAAGTAACTTTTTTTTCCTTATATTTGGTTTAGAGAAAATGACAAAGACAAAAAAAAATATGGAGGAAAATTAGATAAAAAAAATTGTTAGAAATAAGTGATAAAATTTTTCTCATAAAATTGTGAGGAGAGTTTGGGAAAAGTTCCCAAAAGAATTCCCCATCTAACCTTATACTTAGATGGCATTAATATGACTCAACTAGTTCATCAATATTAAAATTTCTCATTCAAATTCTTGTATTTTTTCCTCTATTCAAACAAAAGGAAAAACTCACTTTCTCCCTACTTTTTTTGTCCTTCGCATTTTTTTTCTTCAACTTTTCTTTTTCCAACTTTTATAAGGACCAAATGGAGCCTAAAAGCACAAATTTTTTGAATATGGTTCCCAATTGTCCACTACATTTTATTCGTATCATTGAAGAACAACTTTTAATAGAAGTGTGCTAGTGACGTGATATTTTATCCTCAGTTATGAATACACCAGACAATTTTTCTTGTGTCTTTCCCCCCAGAAAAAGATTGTGTTGGCATAAGCAGGGAAAAAACGTATACTTGGATATCAAAAAAAGTTTGAAAAATAGATACAGTTTAATATTAAAAGTTGTAAATTGCAAATATTATTCTTAAATCAAATAGCATTTTTTAAAAAAAAATTTCGGAAATAGAAAATTAGATAACCCTCCTATCTCCATTCTTTTACTTTAGATGTAATGCCCCAAATTAAATATGTTTCACTGTTTATATTCTCCTTAATAAATCACTCAATTGTGATCTGATAAATCCAATGATAAGGGCGTTACCGCCGCCCCAAAAGACAAGGCTTGAAGTATGTGTCCTGAAATAACATTGTTAAGCATAACCTCAACCATACATATTCACACATGATCATCCATTCACAATCAAGTGTTAACCAATGTAAGGTTTATAAACCATAGTAAAATAATTCACCATGTAATCTACATCCTCATACACCGAACAATTCAAAATACAGCTTTACAATATACATATGCTGTATCACTGCTGATTCATACAGATTTCCTTACTCAACTTATTCTCTTCCGCTGCTTTGCTAGCATGAGGGCAATTCTCTGAACATTTGCCTAAAACAAAACATAAAAAACATTTCGAATTATGAGTCAAAGCTCAATACACACATTCTTGAACTGTTAAATGATCATTGAAACATTGATTGAGCCCGCTTTGCAATTCATTTAAGGTCAAAATAGAAAATGAGATGAATATAAAAATGCATTGCTAATTATTATCTAATAGTGAACCCCTTGATACTGTTACGATCTATGGATAGGTGTACACCTCCCAAGCCGATCGGGGACCTGGCTTGAAGCCGCGTGGGTAACTGAAGGGTGAATGCCCTATATATGACAAGTGACGGGGTCACTAATTAACTGATAAATCACTGTGTAAATTGATTCATTGATGTACTTACCAAACATGATACCTTGATAAATGAACTCTGATTTTTAAAGATACAGGCAATGGACGTATTTGAAGTCTTTAAAATGATATTTCACTTGATAATACTTATGCACAATGAAAACGATAGGCTAGGCCCTGATTCTACTAAAGAAATGTAATTAGAGATAAATGCAGTTAGTAAACAATATTTACTCCCGCTGTAATGAAAATTGATTATTTAAAAAACTTCCACAATTTCAATAATTCAATATAAGATAAGTTACAACAAAATAATTTGAAAAATAAATCAATTAGGGTTATTAAACTTGAAATACAATAAACTGAAACAAAATAGACCAAATTGGAATGATTGAGGTGATAATGAAAAGATCTTAATTGATATAAACGAAATATGAGTTTCTGATATTTTTGAAATGGATAATGGAAAGTGTAATGCTTCTGAAATGGATAATAGAAGGCTTAATGTTAGGAGAGGTGTTGTGAAGTTCATAAAAGCTCAAATAACATCAGCTTGGTTCGATGGACATTGATTTTGAGTCATTACTCGGCTTACTTCCCAAATTTCATTTTCATGCTCATTTAACTTGGTTTTCAACCCAAGTAAGCTTTTATACATAATCACACTTGTTGAACTCACTACACTTTGTAATTTTCTTACAATACCCATAATTATATAGAAACTTCTGAAAATATTTTCAAATGTCACGATTTCTGTATTAACTCATATTACCGTTTGATGGTCTGCATTAAAAAATCCATATCTTTCACTCCCGACTCCAAATAAGATGTAGAACCCGAATATGAAAATCTCATAATGTCCAATAAAGCGTTTATTTAGGATACAAAGCATGATTTACATAGTAAGGTCCCTAAAATTAGGGTAGAACACAAACGTGCACAATTTCAGTTCAGTCTGCGCAGTAGTAGCAAAACGGCCATAACGTTTTCCACAGAACTTGGATTAAAGCAATTCAAAAAGCATGTGAAAGCTAACTCATTGATCTATCCGCACACCAAAAATCAAGAATTTTCAATAAGCCAATCAATACCAGCTTTTTCGTAAAGTCCACTGTTCAAAACTACTCCCAGTTTCAATGTATTCTATGCAGTCTTTAGTAAAGTGGCCATAACTTTGTCTATACAACTCGAAATTAAGTAATTTCAGAGCCCATTGAAAGCAAACTCATTGAGGTATCTTCACAACAAAAATCATAATTTTTTCACATCCCACGAAATACCAGTTTATTCATAAATAGACCCTTGTTTTGGGTCTGTGCTCCAACTCTAAATCACCTAGTTTCGTCTTTTCTTCATTTAACCACCCACTAAAATCACTCTTTAATTCATCTAAAACCACAGCAACATTACCATGATCATTTATAATGATAAGGATTGCAAAATCAAATACAAAATAATCCAAATCCATCAGTTCAAACTTAAACTAGCATGATTAAGGAGTAACCCTAACTCTAGCGTAATCCAACTTCAACTCCACCATGATCCATCACCAAGATAACTCTTAATTCAATCAAAACAACATGATCCATCATTAAAACAACCAAACCATGAAGCAAAAACCATAAATGCAAGGAACAAGATTAAAACTACTCACTTTGAACTTGAAAAAAAGTGGTGATGGAGATGATGTTTGGTGATTTTGAGGATGGAAGATGGTAGCCAAGGGAGGGAGGTTGTTGGGGGTTGCAATCCTCACCAGAGGCTAGTCGGAAAGTGGCTGGAAAACACCACAATAGGGGCTGGGGGGCCTGCTGGCCTTGGGTAGAGAGAAGGAGGAAAGAAGAAGAGAGAGAAAGTGACTTGAATATTTGCTTGGTGGAAAATGAAGTAAAAAAAACTTGGTTAATATTTAAAATGCTAAAAGCTACTTTTTACTAAATATAAATTAGGTCTAATTAAGGGTAATTAGCTAAACAAATGTACCCAAGTCTCGTTGGGCCGAAATCGGCCTTAAACGGGCTCGGGTTCGGAAAAGAGCTGAAACCGGGTGTGTTTGTAATTTTTTTTTGGTTTATTTTTTTCAGAAGCGCGAGATTAAAATGCTTGTGGTGTCATGAAAAATAATTTAATCACTTAAATCCTAATTATTGAGGCCTACTATCAATTTTTTTCGAAAATTTTCGGTAAATGAAACTCGAATTGCAAAGTGGAGCCCCAAATAAATTCTCCCAATCGGGGTGATTAAATGAGATAAATAAATGTGAAAAATTAATAACATGACTTAATTAAATAAATAAACATGATTTAGGATCGGGCTATTACATTAGAGCTATAATTTTTTTACCTTATAATTAGTGGCAAGTTGGCCAAAGGTCTCCTAGGGTTTCTTTAGGAGGAGAATAAGTTAGATGGGTAAGAGTATATAAGTGTGAGGATAAGTAAGAGTCAAGAAGAGTAAATAAGAGTAAATTATTTGTCACTGTTTTCAGAAGAGTGAACACTTTCGTTTGGAAGAATAAAAGAGTAAATAAAAGTAAATAAAAATATACCCTCATTAAATAGATTAAAACATATAATATTAAGATTTATAAGGACAAGTAAGTAATTATGTTCTTTCTTATTCATCCTTACTTCTCCTTGCACCCCATCTTAGAGGTAAGGAAATGCGGAGTTGGGGAAAATAGAAGAAAGAATCACTGTTGTTTGCTCCTCCCTTCTATCCCTTTTTACTTCCAAACATGGATTCAGAATATTATTCACCCTTCTTATTCCCATATACTTCCTATGCAAACAAACTCTTACACTCAAAAACCACTACGGTTCCCCGCAAAAATGAAAACTAATCCGGCTTCTCGCTCATCATCAATGTTCTCTTATTCAGCCTTCCATTCGTCAATCTGCTATTGTAAGGTGGTTGTCCCATCTACCATATTTTTTCAGTCTTCTTTTAATAATATATAGTGTTTTTATCTTTTTAGTTGTAATTATCTCTTCAGTTGTGAAAATTATTGTCTCTCCCTTTGTGAGAGTCTCTGTTTTGCTTTTTTGGTTTGCTCTTGGGTACTGGTTTCACTTGACTTGCAAGGGATGAATAATTACTTGGCAAAACCAACTCTTTAGTGTAATTCGATACTTTAAATGTAATCTTTTACGTCAGAATATTGATACTTCGCTCAAGGAGACTAAACTCGCTCAATAGATCTCTTTTTAGGAAGATCATAATAGATATGTAGATCTCTCTCCTAGGTTATGTCTAAAAACAACAGTTGTGGGAAATGAGTGATTAGTGGATGCAAAAGTAGTTTTTTGGGATTAAAATTGTATATTGGCAGTAAAGTTTGTAGTTGTTTGGATAAGATAAATTTTGTAGATGTCGTATGGTTGTCTAGTTAGTGAAAGTATTCCATGTTCTGGCCAAAAAAAGTAGTGGTAAGCTCGTTTATCTTTATTTGTTAATCATATTTTAGTATTTACTTCTATCTTTGCAAGACCTACAAATGGTTTTATTTCTTTCCTATTAGAAAGTTATTTTCCATACCTATAGCATAAACATCATTGTCTTTTAAATTTGTTGGTTTTGATTAGAAATGATTCAACAACAAAACTTCGTACATTGTTGTTATGGCAATGTAAAATACTAGATTTTATAAGCTCATGAGACCTACATAATCATGTAATTTCAGTAGATATGGATACTATGTGTTGAATTTATATGTGACATTTTGGGCGTTTCTATTTATTTAAGTGAGTTATTGTAAGTGTGTACTATATTCTAGCGTAGAAGAACAATAGAAGAATTAAAGGAGAATTTTGTTAAGACTTATAAAGTTGTATGAACCAATTCTAATTTCTCAACTCTTCCTATTTATTTTCCCAAGAAGGGAAACAGGAAATGGAGGCATCTAACGTGAAGCAACTGGAGGTGTGCAAAAAAAGCCGAAACCAAAAATCGAAGCGAAAAATCAAAAAAATCGAACCAAAAAATTGGTTAACCAAACAAATTTTTTTGAAAAATTGGTTTTTTGGTTTTCGGTTCGGTTACGGCTCGGACAATTTGAAAATTCAGTTAATCGAACCAAAAATAATCTTGTTTTTAAAAAAATTATACATAAAAAATAAAAAATCTAGGTAAGAAAGTGTACTTTTTATTATTTATAAATTGTAACCAAAGTTTAATTTTTATAAAAAGAATTTAAACATAAAAAAATGAAAAAGTTAGGAAAGAAAGTATACGTTTTTTAGTATTTGTGAACGGTTAACTGATAACCAAACTGAAAAATTGGTTAGCCGACTTTTTTGGTTCAACTATGGTTTGGATTTTGGACGAGCTGAAATTTTCACTTAACCGAAAAACGATTAACCAAAATTTTTGGTTCGGTTACGGTTCGAAATTTTTTTGGACCCAAAAACCGGTTAACCAATTTTCGATTAATCAAAACTCCGATTAATCAGTTTTGCACCCTTCTAGAAGCAACCTGATGCCACCTCCATACCCCTCCACATTGATTTCCTACAAGAAAAAAAGGGGAAAGGAAAGACGATTCTCAGCTCTTTCTAATGCTAATCTGACGAAGACTAAAAAGAAAAGATACCAGCCAACCCTTCTTTCTTCTTCACCTCTCGCGCGCGTCTGAAAGTGAGCACGAGAAGGAGAGTCTATGAGATAAAAAGGGAACGAATTAGGCAAAATAGGATAATCGGTTCAAGTCTTCAAGAAATCTATGAGAAGGTAAGCTAAATCACAGCTCCTTATTAGTCATCTCCTTCTCTAATAGACAAAAAATTTTTTAATGAAATTTCACATTTAAGGCTAAATCAAGCTAAGTGCTCCGTATGAAACTTGAATTATCTTTAGCTTCTTCTAATTATTAAAAAACTCAAAATAATGTAAATTCCCAACTAGATGTATCAAATCTCATACTCAAATTTAAGTCCTGGACAAGAAATTTTACATAAATAGCACAAGAACTTAAAATTTATACTATAATTCACCATACAACAAGCATCATAAATTCATATAATCTCAAAATTTTATGATAAGGAGGGAAAGAACCACCCACTTAATTCAAGCGTGCTTTGATTTAGCCCTAAATCTAAAATTTCATCAGAACGAATGGTGTTTAACTACTTAAGAAGCAGCTGATTGATTATGTGTTATAAATTTAGCTTACCTCTTCGTAGATTTCTTTAAACCGGTTCTCTTGTTTTGCCTAATTCTTCCTCTCTTTATCCAACAAGAATCGCTTTTTTATTCTTCCTTTCATGTGTGTGGGTTATTTCACATGGCATATGCCTCCATTCCCCTGTTCCCCTTTTTTACTCACCGTTTTTTGGTACCCTGATGAGACCAATTCCCCCCCTAGAAATGGAAGTCGCACCGAGAGTCGAGTTAGAAAGTGCGTGCTAAATTCTAGTGCCATTATAGTCAACACTTTTAATGAGATCACGTGCTCAGTGGCAGTCCGTTCGAAATCGAATTATGAAAGAAAGCAGGAATTGAACCTACATTTATCCATCCATTGTAAAGTTTCATAGAGGTTTTCCAGGCTTTATAAATTCCAGAGTATGTTCGTTAATGTTAGTGTGTAGTAGATTATAATATGTCTAATTAAGGTGACTGTCATGGTTTAAAAGCCATGCTAAACTCTTAACATGTCTGTAATCATCGCTTTAGTTTAGACTCATAATAAATTGGTATTTCAATTCTATAAAACATGTATAATATGAATGAAAGCCATTTTCCTATTTCTAGAGGTGACAGAATGCCCCACTAAGTGGTGGTTTGCTCGAGCCTTATTTTTTCGATCCAAGTTCACAATCATTGAGAGCACAGGCTCCTTGATAAGCAAAATTGTGGCTTGGATTTGATGTAGGACGTGTTCGGCAACAGCGTTTAAATAGCTTTTAGTGTTTTGATCAGGTCAATACACTGATTAATTAATTTTTAGTGTTCGGTAAATTAGTATTTTGACTAGCATTTCAAATAGCGTTTATCGTTTTACGTAACGTTTTTGAAAAGTTAATAGTATTAACGTTTGACATTTAAAAGTAGCGTTTCATATTTTTTAGCCCAAAAATATCCTTTAAAAATTTTATCTTTCGAAATTATCTATACCCTTTAATGTCGATTTACATTAATCAGCTAACATAACAGTTAAATTTACAGAATACATTAGTTTCAACCGCTAAGCTAAATAGCTATCCGCTAGCAGCTAAATGAAAAACGCTATCCTCTATCTAAACAGCTATCCGGTACCTAAACCGCTATCTGCTATCTAAATAGCTAATTTTACCGAACGAGACCTTAATTCAATTTTATGCTATCACTAGACCCCAAACAAATGGCCAAGTCAAGTCCACCAACAAACACACCTTGAGTAGACTCAAGAAGTGCTGAACGAGGCAAAGGGATTGTGGGCCGACGAACTCCCAACCATACTTTAATCCATTTGGACAATTGAGAAGAGTGCGACAGGGAAGACTCCCTTCTTGCTTGTTTATGGCTTCGAAGCTGTACTTCTGGTGAAAGTCACCATTCATACTCATTAGGCAACCACCTTCCAAGAGTACCTCAACAACAAATTGCTATGGGAGGCACTGGACTTGCTACCCATAGTGAGGAGCGACACATAGCTCAAGGAGAAGATAGTCAAGATCAAGTTGACTCAATTCTACAACCGGAAAGTCAAAGACAGACCCCTAAAGGAAGATGACTTGATCATAGGGAATATGGAAGCTATCGGAAAGGGGATAATCCAAGGAAAGCTCAATCTTAATTGGGAAGGTCCCTACATGGTCATTGAGAAAGTATGTCCTGCGATGTTCAGGCTCACAACACTTGAAGGAGAAGAGGTACTAAGAACCTGACACTCAGACAACTTTAGCAGGTACTACATATGATGTGGGTGGGGAGTAGGTCAAGCAGTTTACGATTAAGAAAGGTCTGTTCCATTATAATGCATCGATTGCGTGCTTGGTTGGTCGAAGATTCTATTACCGATGAATACTAATGTTAGTTTCTTTGTATTCATTTCTTACTCATTTGTCGTTCGTCGTCAAATTGTGGGGGCAAAGGGGGATAGAAGGTGTTAAAATAGTAAATATATGCAAAACCCGAAAAAAATAATAAAACCTAATGACAACGCCGAGTAGCAATCGAGATATGCTAATGCAATGATTAGCTAGACCAGCTGATGTCCAGACTTATCCCATAAGCACCGTAATAAGCAATGGGAATGAGAGGACGTCAGCATTGTAATCGAACTTGTCCTACCCCTAAGGAAGGAGTTTAACTAAGCGCGATAGTTTAGGTAGACGATACGCTGATGCAAGAATCAGCTTGTTTGGCTAGTGTCTGGACCATCCCATGAGTGTCGTGAGAATGGTAAGGCATCGGTGTCACAACCAATCTTGATACCCTCCTAAAAAGAGGCCGAATCCAACGAGATATCTTGAAAAATAGCATGCTAATAAAAGACTTGGCTAAACCAACAGACACCCGGGTTAAAGGATGAGACTCAATCCTTTGTCTCACTACTCCTTTAGTCCCTAGGGGATAGGGGGTGGGCATATGGCATGGATGTACCTAACCAGGTAAGCCTTCCTATAAGGCAATAGTGGCTACGGGTTTCAGCCCCTAGGAGGCTAGGAAGCTGACCAATGGATAGGTCGTGAAAGGGTGATAAGCTCGTCCGGATATTAATAAATGCATCAACATGCTAAGAAAGCAACAACAACATATGACGGAGCTGAGACAAAGCAAAAACAAGCTACAAAGTATGCATTCGAACGCATCTAAGCATGAACCGTCATCACAAAGAGCAGGTGCAGAGATAAACCACAAGACATACATTGTCAGCAGAAACAAGCAAACTAAAAATCAAATATGTTCATACTGACTCAAAGCAAGGACAACATATCCACTGGAACAATGCTTGATGACTGAAAGAGAGATGAAATGGGTAGGGGAGAATCAAGCCTAAGCCCCATCAACTACCTCATCCATGGCCTCCTCGTCATAAACATTGACGCTCTCCTGATCCAATGCATTGGTTGCCTCATCCATTGTGATGTTTTCAGTATTTTTCTATTATGTTTCCCTACAATTTGACACGTGTTGATAAGTTTTTCTTTCAAAAAGTTCTAGCCAATCTTCTAGGAAAACCTTTTCAATTAAAATTAAAAATAGATAGTGATTGGGGTATTTAGGACCCCACTAACATGCAACCGACACGTGACAAAGACCAAGTCAACAAATGTCAAAAGTTGACCTTTGAGAAGAGCGCAGGAATCAAGAGGGGCATAATAGTTATTTCGCCTTTGGATTGAGCAATGACAGCTCTACCCTTGGGTGCTGACCAAGGCTATAAGTACACCAACTTACATCGTTATAGGGGCTTTTTCACTATTTTTGATTTGACATATTAACCTCACATATTCAAGAAAAGTAAACTATCTCTACTCCCTCTCTTCTCTTTTCACTACATCTTTTCCTGAGACTAACTTGAGCGTCGGATGTGTCTTCCTTGAGAAAAACACCTTGGGTTAACCCTGGTGCAGGCCATTAGGGAGAAGACACGCCAGTTCTACCAGCTAGGTGACACATCAATCAAGCATAAGTCCAAACTTCTCTCCCACTCACTCAAGTTTCTTCCAAAACAGATAGAATTTAATTTTTTAGTATGCCTAATCTACGCAGAGTAGACATTCTATTTAACAATACAGGATGTTCCTGCATAACTTTTTGAAGTATTTTCCATGCAACTAGCTCTTTTTTCCGAATTTTACTCTTAGCAACTCCTATGTTTTCTAGGAACATGCATAAGATGTCCTGCCGATATGACATGCTAAACTTAAGGTTTTGGGTTGTTATAGCCGCAATCATAATGATGTTCTTTCCAAGTCGAATATATTGTATTGAATTATCGACTCTTAAATGCCTAAGTTCTATGGTAACTATTTTTAGACCCCTATCTTTTGGAAACTAATTCTGGAGTACCTTATGTTTTCAGACAATATATGCTTATGTCCTTTTTCTTATTATTTTAGCCCTAAATTTTTAGAAATTGCAGAAAGACCATTGAGTTGGGTGAAATAAGTAAATAAGCTATTTTTTTGGGTCTAATTAAGAAATATGATTAAACATTTTATAATGAGTAGGGCTGGCAAAAATTCGGGTTCGGGCCGATTTGGATTCGGACAAATCGGATATTTGGACAAAAACTTTATACCCGGACCCTGTCCGGATTATAAATCAGACACTCCAGCCAGACCCAGACCCGGAGCCGAATGTCCAATATTCGGACCCGGTTGCCCGAATATTCGAATTTGTGATATGATTTTAGGACACTCCAACCAAAATTTTATGTGACCGAACCTGAATTTGATTTTTTAATGTCTGAACCCAGTTGTCCAAAATTATTTTTATAAAACTTTTTAGAGAATCGGGATTAAAATTACACATAAACGTAGTTTTCCTACGTCTGGACCCAGTTGTCCAAATTTGTCCGAATCCGAAATTGTTCAAAAATGCTGACAACCCAAACCCGAATGCCTAAACAGAAACCGATCCAGATTTAAATTCGGACATGATCGATTGTCCGAGTTTTAAATTCGTACATAAATTTTGTGACCGTTCCCGGTTTTTTTCCAGGTCGGACGAATTCGGATAATCGGATCGGACAAAATTTTGTCAGCCTTAATAATTACTTTACTGGTACTAGTTATCACAATCTACTACTTACATAATAAATATTGTACTTTCTGTGGTTGTAGGTCCACCATGCTTGGTAAAATAATTAAAACTTAATTACAAAGTTTCGACCGTTACCTAAACTCAGTTGGCGCTGGATTCCAACGTTCCTCTAACTTCCAGTTTATAGAGATTGTTAATCTTAACCACACCTTCTTTAAGTCAGACACAATACATATCTGTTTTATTTCCTATCTCAGAACGTACTCACTAAACGTACTCACTAATCAAGTTTTATATATTTAAAGGATAGTGAGACTTTAATCAAGAAATTATAATATTTATGACATCAGGTTTGATTGAGATTCTGCCCTAATAGTTACAGTACACACTAGTAGCTACAGTCACATTCACACGGTTACAGTAGACTGCCTTAATTTATTGACCTGTCACTGAACAAAATAGTAAAACAATGGTGCAATCACTTTTCAGAGCTGTTTATTGCTAACAAGACTAGTCATCTATATTGAGATTTTGCATGCCTTCATATCGAATAATATCTTCAAGCCCATCATTATCCATAAATTCTTTGATTTACTTATCAAATTCCTGGATATCCTGGTGTGTATATACCATTTGTTTGACTCGAATAATAATACTGTTACATAAGATTGCCGATATATATCCTACATTGTTTTTTATTCATAAATGAGCAATCATTTTTATAGAAAAAAGAAGTTACCTTGAAATAACTAATTTTTTTAGGAATATAATAATTTGATCTTTAGAGTGGTGGAAATCAATAAACCGAACTAAAGAAATATGGCCTAAGACTCCGAACTTCAAGAATTTTTATTTTTGGTAACATAGGATCATTTTAAATTGTGTTTTTCAAGCAATTCAAAATGATAATACATATATATGAATTTCGAATTGCCTACATTAATTTTGAAGTTCAAATTGTCATGAAGAATACAATTTTAAACGAACTTGTACCATTGAAAACAATTTTTTTAAACTTCACAATCCTTGAGCGTGTTTCTTAAAGTTGAATTATTGGTTTCCAGCACTCTCAAAGTTCAGATTGTTGTATTCCGAAAATCCATAAAAAATTATTGGTGTAAGACACAATTTTTTTTTTTGGTGCAAATGAGGTACAAAAATTCAATGTATATGAGATTCAAACCTAAATCTCTCGTATCAGCTCACAAAAATTTTTAGTAGTTAAGTTCACCAACACATGCAAGATAAAAATGACATTGGTTAAAACTAAACTAGCTTAACTAGTCATATGACATTAGTAAAAACTAAACTAGCCTAATTAGTCATTATAAGCTTATTGGAAGGCAAGCTCCTATACTATCAGGCAAGCTAGAATCAATTGCACACACATCCCATTATTTATTTATTTATTTATTTATTTTTTGGAATATCTCTGTAAAACAAGCAACAATATTAATAAAGTTTATGTTGACGAGAGAAATAATGGTCACATTATTACAGCATAACCAGCATTGATGTGGCAATTACAAGAAGATTAATTCGTTAATTAATTCCCTGATTCTATTATATGCTATGTGTTATTATAGAATAGGGAAAATAGATCAGGAAGAGAAGCAGCCTAGATCAGAAACACTCCCCATACAAATCAATCTCTCTGCCCTCCCCCTCTCACAACCTGGCCATCAACAAGGTCCGTGACACTACCGCAAGTGCATAGGTATTATAGTTAAAAGGAAAGTATCGTCCACAGAGACCAAAAGCAAAATTACCAAGTTCTTTCTATTCGAAAATGCTAAGGAACAACTTAATTGAGGATTTTGATTCGGCTATTTCTAATTAACAGTTTCTAAATTCAATCAAGGAAAAACGCCTAGAGGTTTATTTAGTTAAGAAAGGTGTTGGATCATATGATTAACATGTGCTTTGGTCTAAATTGGATAATTTCGAGGAATTCTAATCGATTTTGAATTTAGTCTGTTCTTTCGAAATCAACCAAATTGCCTACACTAAGCCACAATCGTTCTTTCAAACTAATTTATCTTAGTCTAGGTTCAATATTTTTGATTACTCATTTATCCTCCTAACATGCAAATTTCTCTTTCGAGCAATTGCTATGTTATGTCCTATCAAGCGGCCTAACAATCGAATTTCACCTTTCAGTTGTTCACTCAATTGTCTCAAGGGTACAAACAAATTTGGCCAAGTGCACTCACAATATGATAATTACTTGATAAAATGAAATCAAACCAACATAAAAAGAAAGCACAATTCTATTGAATTAAAATAATCCAACTACACTTCCATTAACAAACAAACCCCTAGAAAAGATAAACTACTTACTCGTGATTAAAATTAAACAGCTAACCAAATGATTCAGTGAGGTCTGAGAGGGAAAGGCTTACAATGACAACCTTCAACAAGGTTTTCAAACCACCAACAAAACTGAACTCCACACTCAAGATTCTCACTTGCACACAAAATCAAAGTAAAATTCTAACTATAAAAGATAAAAATTGAGAAAAAGAATGACTATCTATAATGAGGGGCTTTCTCCCATTGCTGCCAAGGGATGTCCTTTTAAGCAAAAATTTAAGCTCTCTTAGCCACACAGCCGAAGGGAGATGAAGAGGCCACAGTTACAAAGGCATCGCGGTCCGTGGCAGCCACCATGATTGGACCGTAGTCTTGGCTAGAATCGAATTTTTCTACTCTTCTCTTGCTCCACGGGCATAGGGCTTGGGGTACCTCCATGGCATGTCAATAGGCACTCAAAATGGGGGTCAAATGCTGGATCAAATAATCTAAAATCCTGCAAATATCATCTAACAACCATACCCCAGAGTAAATCGGGGAGAAGAGTATAAAATATAATATTAGGCTCTTAAAACCCCGAAAAGTGTCGCAAAACTACCCCAAAATGAAGTAACCAAAGACACTTATCAAACTCCCTCATACTTAACTGTTGCTTGTCTTAAAGTCACACTAAGATAAAAAATTATTCAAAACCTCCTTAGGACAGACATTGGTAGCATCCCAATGGCAAAGCCGATTGAAAGTTAGCCCAAAAGGTACAAAAAATTCATTTAACAAACAGACAAGGAAATGAAGTTTTCGAAATCACTTGATATATCACAATGTCAAATTTGAATAAATCCCCACCTAAATCATCAAAACAATCCCATCAACATATGAAACAAATGGAGCTAGTAATGTCGATAGAACCTCACTACACTCATGTGGCACTCATTATACATATGTTTGAAAATGTAAGAAGGTTCCCTCAATTTTCATTCCACAGGCTCAAATCTACCATAAGCTTGGCAAGACTCTCTAATTTGCCATCACTAGAATGCAATACACATTAGACAATCATGAGGACTTTTATAAGGTTGTAACAGGGCCATGGGTAAAAGTAAGAGGGGAACAAATGTTTCGGAGATGTGAGCAAGAAACCGTAGACTAAGAGCTAAACGTTTCCAACACACTCATACAACATTCTCCTTAGACCAATACAATTCATCTGCAAAATACATCCCCCATTGAAGAGATAAAGAATTGAAAGCCATAATTTTTTTTTTACAATCCAAACAAGGCTAATTCTCTTTTTATTATTCATTTTCTTTTCTCTTTCTTCTTTATTTTTTTCTATTGTTTTTTTTCTGTTTGTTTATTTTTTTTCTTGATTTTTTTAAAAAGAGTTAGCCAAGAGAAATCTATATAAAATTTTGAATTTTAATTCTTTTTTATTCTTTGTATAATAGGACAAGGGATTTTTTATATAATACAAAAACATAAATTCCTTCACCGAACAATCAAATCCACGAAAAAGATCTCAATACACCTTACTAGTGCCCAAATTAAACTCGATGCACAAGAATGAAACGCTCCTCTAGTCTTGGCTCAAGGGTTGGATAATTGCTTGGCCGAATGCAATAATAGGAGGTTCGAATCAATAAAAACATATATAAGCTCGAAGGGGCTAGCAAGGGATATAGTGCACAACAAGGGTGGCCATTTGGTCATTTGAGTTAACAAGTCAAAAAATGCCTCAATCATATTGCCTAAATGCATATGCGAAATATGATCTTGAATGAGAATCAAGGCAACTTCCAGAGAAATGATGTTAAGGAAGAGTCGCTCAGAAATTGACAAGAGACTAAATTGATAAATTAGTCCTTAAAAGCTCAAAGCCTCATGGGACATCTACTAAGGTCATAACCAGATTATTAGTAGACATATGCCAAAATTCATGTAAAGAATTATAGGGCAATCAACTCGCACTCAACATATAGTCAAAACATGAAACTTATTTTGCAAACTCATTTTCATGCATTTTTATCCATAATTGGGCAAATCAAATGATCAATCTAAACCAAAGAAGTCTACCTATTCCACAAAGATCATCATCGAAGGATTTTTTTCCTTCCTTTTTTTCATTTTTTTTTTCAAAGATGCATGTTCCTAATAACTAGCTTATGAAAAATGCAAAAACTATAAAAAGAAACTATAAAAACCTAAAATGCAACCTAAAATAAAAAGAGACCTAAATGTACTTCTTACATGCTTCTAACTGCATAAGATTAAAACTTACAATGTAACTCTAAATGCAAGCATCAATAACATATACAATACATATATAAGCACACATCAAACCAAATCATGCATTAGACGCCATCAAATACTGACTAACTCCCCACGCTCGAACAAAACATTGTCCTCAATGTGTGCACATATTAGAAAAGGGTAGGGGGAGTAGCAAGAAGCAATTAGAAAGGAGGTGGGGAAGGAGGGTGGGTTGGTTGGCCATAAAGAGATGTGCCAATCTCTCCAGGTCTCTAAACAAGCCTTATAATCCTGGAAGTACTGAGTCTGGGTAGCAAGCATCCCATGAAGCTCGTCGTGGCGCTCTTGGACAAAGTCACGAAGAGCGACATTCTCAGAAGCAACATAGGCTCGAAGGGATACTTGCTCTTCCTGGATGGACTGAAGGGTGGCTTGGAGGTCAGCATAGTCAGTGGGGGCGGTTGAGAAGAAGAACTAGGTCCGACTTGACTAGTAAATGGGGGTAGAGGGGATGCGGGTTGAACAACCTCAGCATCGTCAGGTACCCAATAAAGGTTAGCCCGGTGAAGTAAGGTGGTGCGGTCACCCTTGGGAAGCGGCAGAAGCCGATCCCCGAGATAAATCCAACACAGACGTCCAGTCTCTACTTTGCAAAAGTTCATTAGCTCAAAAGTGTCTTGATCAAGCCGCTAGGACCTAGATACTCGATCGCCAGGCCTAGGCTCAACACCCAAAAATCTAGCAATGGTAGTGACGATATCACCAATGGCTATCCTCCCCTTAGTGTTAACAGTAGCACTATACAATTGTCCGACCAAAAACGCCCTAGGGTCAAGTTGAACACCATTAAGCATACAAGATAGAAAATATAACTCAGACAAACTTGAGATAATCAAAGTATCATCCCGAGCAAAGAAACAACAAGCAAGGATACGCTGAGCTACCCGAATGTAAGTGTTTTGAATATGGGTGCATTTGGAAGAACTAGTACGATAGCTAACACTCTCCAAAAGCTCGCCCCAAAATGCATTCGGGTTGAATTCTCGGGGCACTTGATGGTTTGGTAAATCCATACTAGGTGGAAAATCAAATATGCTATTGAAGGTACCTAAGTTTAACTCATAAAATTGCCCTTGCAAATAAAAGAAAATATATCCTGCTTGACATTGAGGCCCACGAGTGATCTCAACATGTAGATTACTCAGGAATTCTAAGGTAAGGTCCCGATATGTATGCTCATTAATCTTAATGAAATGTCTCATACCCCCCGTACAAACAACCATTGTATATCATCTAACAATCCTAGATGGCCTAATAATTCCTCATCATAGTAATGAGTTGCCACAACCATTTGTTCATTCAAGCAAGTATATCTAGCAACATGGTCGGGGTTAGTTAAACCAAGAGGAAGACAAATGTTACCTTGGGCTTGTGCGTTGGTGGAAGTTCAGGTGGTTCGCTGAGATTGGGGTAGTGCTTAGCTAGATGTTCCTACCTCCTTGATACTCCTTTGTCTGTTGATGGGTGCCATGGTTGTAAAATGGAAGGAAAAGTGAAATTAAAACCTAAAAAATAAGATTTGAGAAAGGAAAATGAAGAATTTAACTAAAAAAGAAGAAGAATTAGATAGGGAAGAAGATGGTTATAGACAATGGGTGAAGGTGAGATGAAGTTGAGGAAGAAATGGTGGAAAGAGGTGAAATTTGTGGGAGAAAGAGGAGGATTAAGTGAAAAAGGAAGATTTGAAGTGAAAATGAAGTGAAAATGAGAAGAAATGATGGAAAAATTAATGGTGTAGCAACAGTGGGTTTAAAGAGAGAATAGGGAGGTAGAGAGAGAGAGAGTGTCAATGAAGATGTAGAAGATGGGGAAAATGGACAGGCACCACGGTCAAAGCCCTTAACTGTGGCCCATAGCACCTCACCACGGTCTGTGGGGTTCACCCTGGTTCGACCGTGGTGTCTACTGGACATTGGGTTTCTTGTTTTGCTGGTTGGGCACCCCACGGGCCATATTGGAGTGATACGGTCTGTGGTGCCCATCATTTTTTTCTCTTTTTTTAAATTTTTTTCATTTTTTTGGGGGTCTTGTGATCCCTTCTTCCTTTCCTTTTTTTTTTTTGTTTTCTTTCCTCTTTTTATTCCTTACTTTGTGTTCTTCTTCTCTCCACTCTATTTTTTTTCTTTTCTTACTATGAAAAACTACTTAAAAATTGAAAAACAAAGCTATAAAAGGGGCTTGGGTTGCCTCCTAAGAAGCGCTCTTTTAAGGTCAAGAGCTTGACCTTGCTTCTACGTTCGGTCTAGATTGGTGAGTGTTTGGACGATGTTTTTATTATGAACCACAAAATTAAACTTCTTTAAACGAAGGTACCACCTCAAAAGCTCAGGTTGGAGGTCCTTCGTCATCATCAATTGACGCCATAGTGTATTGTCAGTATACAAGACAAACAAAGTACATAGTCCGTCAAACTGGCCATATCAAGTTGTTCAATTCCCAAATCAAAGTCTGTGTCAACTCCTTGCATGGGAGGCAAAGAGAGAACCACTTAGGCAAACCTGTAATAATCACTCATAGTAAAATCATTAGAAGCATGGGCCTGAACCTTGGGTATGCTAGGCGGCGTAGGAGCAGCGAATTCCACCTTAACATAGCCTTGATGTAACACCCGCCTTCTCTATTTTTACAATAAGCTAACTGTCTTGCCATCTACATTATAAAATTCGTATTTTTATTTACTATATAAGTTAAATTATTGTTGATGTGCGTATGTGAGCGATAATTTTATTAAAAAGAATATTTCTGTCACTATTAATATTATTATCATTTTTGAAACTCTTTCATGACTTTTAATAAGCGTTAATAATGGTTATTAACGAGCACTAAATCGAGTAGGAACCCGAATACGATTAGGTTGTTCACCTTAGAATTAGTTTTGAGGTTTAATAAATTGAACCTTGACGTATTGGGGAACGAATAATCAAAATAATCAAAGAAAGGTCGCATTATCGGTTTGGGTTTAGAATAAGACGTTTAAGATTGGACTAGCTAATTTAGTTGATAAGCTAGCTTGAAACCAAAATATATATATATATATATATATATATATATATATATATATATATATATATAAATATATCAAAAGGGGGCCAAGCCCCTTCTCTTTCTCAGCTAAAAACACAAAAGGGGGGGTCTTCTTCAAGCTCCTCACGACCCTCCTCCCCAGTAACCACCACATGAAGAGAGACAGAGAAAGAGGAGAGAGAGAGGGCCGAGGGAGGGCGAGCTGGGGCCAGCAACGATGGCGGCACACCAGCGAGTCAGGTACCAGCCGACCCACATTTCCACTGCACGAGAAGAGAGAGAGAGAGAGAGCTCGAGCGGGCAGAACGAAAGAGGGGGAGAGAGCGCGATAGGGATTCAGATGCCGGTGACTAGGCTGGTTCTGGCGACCACCAGGGAGTCCCAGTAGCAGTAGCTAACGCGTGGCAATTGAGGATCGAACCAATTACATGCGTGCCACCGACCAAACCCTAGCATACATCAGAACCACCAACCACCACCATCACTGTGGCTAGTCTGAGTAGCCCAATTAGCCAAGGAATCGAGTCCTCTAGCTTGGAGTCCAGGTGGGTATTTCTCGCCTCCTAAGTATTAGTAGTTTCGAAACTGTTTTAACCCTTAAGTTGTGTTGCATGTGAGTTTAGGATTAGTTAGATCGATTGGGGTTATGCATGTTTTGTTTTAGCTGAATTTATTTTAAATCGATGTATGTTAAGTTTAGTTAGTTCATGCCTAAAAGTGACTTCAAAATAACCTAACGATCCCTTGAATCGATATATGTTAGCTTAGTTAACTAACGCTTGAAAATGGCTTCAAATCAGTATATGTTAGTTTAGTTAATACTTGCCTATTAGTAGCTTCGAAATGATATACGAATACCTTGATTCGATGCTTGCTTTATTAGTTAATTTATGCCTCAATAGTGGCTTTGAAATGATATATGGACACTTCGATTCAATGCTTCTTTAGTTGGTTAATTTATACCTGAATAGTGACTTCGAAATAATAAATGAACACCTCTAATCGATGTCTGCCTATTTAGTTAAATCATGCTTCTAGCTGTGGAAATAAGTTATGAATGTTGAAATGAGCATGTTTACCCCCTCATTATAATACATGAATGTAATTGAGTTTCATACCCTGTGAGTTTAGTTCAGCTTGCTAAGCGTTCGATTCAAGTTAATGCGATATGGCCATACATATATGTGTATATATGGTTACAACTATTGGCTGTAGCGTACTGCTGAATCATATTGGCTTGCTTGCTAAGCTATGCATCGGTAAGTTTACATATCGCTTTTTAGTATGACCTAGGGTTTAGAATGCTAAATTGTGAAATTGAGACCGAGATGGTAGTTGAATGGTTTGATGTAGAACTATGAGTGGTTTGAGAATTCCTCTGGTCGGTTGCTATTGTGAGGAGGGAGTCTGGGTTGCGATTAACTGCAATCGTGTGGATTGCGAGGCCATATGTGGCTCATGTTACTAAGTTGAATTATGAAGTATTTGAATGTGTACATGTGCACCCCTACCCTTTCTATGTCATTAAGTTGGATTATTTGCATAAGGGTGAGCTTGGAAAACGAGGGATTTCATGTTTTAAAATGATAGTAGCCATAATTATTAGTGCATAATGGCCTATTCTAACTAAATGAAAACAGTTTTGGGAGTGAACTCGCTTGAACGGGGAAATCCCTAAAGAGTTTTACAAAGGCGTGAGTTGTATGATAAAGGATTTCACTATGAGAAGCAGCAAACTTATTAGCCGTTATGGTCATACGCTCTAAATTGGCTAAGATAATGTGCTTTAGACAATATAATATGAATGATGTTAGCCTAGGGAATAAGTCCTGGTACTAGGAAACCCTAGAAGAACCTGACGAGGGTAATGGTCCAATATGTTAAATGTAACGATCCCGGGAGTAAAAGCTTATACGTGAGCGTTAGGTCTCACTCTGAGGTTGAGAATAAATCTCACCCAATCAGCAGCCTACAATGATTTTATGCCAGCAGTATTTTTTTAATAAGCAAAGAAAAGCAGTCAGCATCTCGCCATTTTAAATATTTCAGAAAGAAAATTTTTAAGGGCCATTGAGAGGCCAGAATGAATAAAATGTGATAAGCTTATAAGGGTCCTTATAGGACCAATTCGAAGGAAATTCCTCTTAAAGAATGTGAACCTCAAGAGGTTATGAAAAGTGTTTTCAACGAAAGAAAGGAAAATCTCTATGAATGCCTAATGAAAAAGGTTTCTAAGCACAATTGAGTTCGATTTCAAGTAATATGTGGCCATACTCTTATAATGCATCGAGCATATGAGATTAAATGTGCATGTTTTGTGAAAGAAAGCTTCTTGCATAATCTCTACTTCCAGTGTTTAAGCATCTCGTGTAAGTGTGTTGGTTTGGCAAGGCATAACTCATATGTATATCTCATAACCTATGGAAGAAAGTTCTGTACTTAGCCTCTTGCTTGCTTATGTGTTTGACTGCTTGTTAGTAAAGGAACTTAGTCCTTCAGGGACCTAGAAATGTGTTTGAGTGGTTAAAATAAAGTTTATGGTTAGTAATCCTTCCATACGGGTTTTATGAATGCCTAATATGATAGTAATGTATGAATATGTGATATATGACTATTAAAGATATTATTGCCTGCAACGGGTTTGGTTTTAAGGGGTCGAGGGACGCTCACTGAGCGTGTGATTGCTCATCCCACTACTCTTTTCCCTTTTTCCCCAGGTTTTCTTTATGACAGGAAGAAGTTGAGTCAGCTATGCCGAAATGGAAGTTACCCTTGCTTAAAGGGAGTCAAGTGTGCCCATGGTGAAGTGGTCGCACTGCTTAATGATGTTATAGATTGTATTCTTAGTTTATAAATGCATGTAAATCAAGTATTCTAGTTCATGTAATGCGTATGGTATAAAGGTCACTCTGTGTGACCGTATGAGCTAACCATCTAATTAGTTAGATGTTTTTTTGGTCAAAGTTAGTTATGTTTTGTGATGTAAACCCCAATACTTTGATTGTGTGAACCGTTGAGTTGTATCTTTCATTTCTTCTTTATTAATGAACTATATTGTTTGAGTACTCCGAGCGAGTTGCTCATTAAGTTATGAACTCCGACGCGTAGCCGTTAAGCTTATTTTATAATGTTGTACACTTCCGTTGATTGTAGGGGTCTATTGCAAGGCTTTTAGCCTGAAAATGGTCAGTTTTTAGGGGAAACTCTGTCTGTTTTGCCCCATAAATTAGGTAGGAAGTAAGAAAACATAATGCTCCTGGCCATAGGGGTTAGGGGTGTTACATCGATGGTATCAGAGTAAGGTCTTGCAACCATAGGCCGCGACCTGAGTCTTGCATCTCATATAGTTGCTTAGGAATGCGTTCACGATGACGTGATACATGCCGACCTTGTGTACAAATATGAAATTTATGTGAATGTTAATGCGTTTACCTAGTTTGGTACAGCTTGAGTGAGCTGAGTGGCTGGACGAAAGGACCATTTGCTAAGGTGTAGGTCGAGTGGCTCGTATTCTCGTGGGTAAGTTAATTGTTGGCTCAATCAAAGTTATTTCGCTTATATGCCTTAGTGATTTTAATCAAAAGTTAGAGAACATATGATTTGAATTCAAACAATTGGAAAAGCCTTAACTCTAAGCTCATCTTTGCCCCTAAAGTACGATTTGCTCCTCGGGCCCTATAATGGAGTGAGCAGATGTACTCGAAGGTTGGTAGAGAGAGAGTTAGAAGCAGTTAACCATCCTTTTATAAAAAGTAAAGAGATTCGAAATAGATAAGCTATTTTTCATCCTTTGAATTCAAGATTTTGAGATGTTAATGCCGTTTTAACTATCGAGCCAAGTTTATCTTACACCAAAGGATTAGCTTTCCGTTAGTAATGATGAGGGAGTTTAGATTCACAACTACACGCCCTTATGTGCATCAAACGTTGCTTATAAATATGTATGTGCTAAGATGTGTACGTCGATAGAATCCTTCGTAATGGGCTAGGAAAGGAGTAATGGGAAATTAGTTGCTATGATTGATAATCCTACTAAATGGTACCTTACTGTTGTGAATTTTGAATTGCCTGAGTGAAATTAGGGGATATTTTTGCATGCATGCTTGAAAAATTAAATGCTAGTGGTAGGATCTCGTTAAACATTGCGTAAGTGTACCTCCTGTTCCCCTTTCTTGTCATTGTTGCCTAAACCGTGCATTACTTGCATTCTATTATACGGATTGTTATTTGTGAATGGGGTGATGATGTTTTGGCTCAAACGTACCCTAATACACCTAGAAAGCAAAAGGGAGGAAGAACCTAGCAGACTTTGGAATTGTATGTAGTAAACGATTGCTACTAAGGTAAGCAACCTACAGTAAGACTCCTATAATCACCTGTGGGATTGGTGTACCTCGTAAGACCTCAGCTGGTACCTTTAAGACCATTAATGTCGACCGTACTCAAAACGAACATAGCGATAGCATTGGATATAGTCTAAAGCCTATAGAAGCTTATATAGTTATATAAGTTCGTTATTTATTACCAGTTATGTGTTTTATAAATGAGTTGTTGCACGTCTAGGAGTTTGCTTGACTTAAGTCTGGTTTGGTATGTGACTTGATTAACCAGATGATTTAAGTTTTGTAATTCATGACATGGCATAACATCTAACTCGTTGCTTGCATTCCGTGAATTCTATGATTCCACGCAATAGCTGAATAACTGCATACACACATATTTATAGCATGGTAAGGTGACCTTAAAAACCTGCATTAACGTATCCTCGTCCTTATATGTTTGATCAGAGTAGTGCAACGGAAGCATGTAGGCCCATAAGCCACAGGCCTAAGATTCGTCTAGGAGCATAACCATTTATTTGTATGAATCTATGACTTAGGAGACAATCAGTTGCAAGTAGGAACCTTAGGGAAAGTCTCCCCACCATCAAAACCATCGACTTACATTATGCCTTAGCATTTTCATCTCAAAGTTATTCTTATCGATATGATATGCTAGTTTATATTGTTCTTGATTCTTGATCTTCGGTGCTCTGTTGTTAACCCCTACGTGATGTCAATGTGAATTCAAGTGTTACTCCGAGTTCCTTTGTTGTCCCTGTGATGTAATTTGATCTCTCTGCTATCTTAGAGTGATGTGGTAACTTCTCGTAAATGATTTAACCTTAGGTTGACCTAATATCTTCATGTTTTAGAATGAACCTGATTAAGTTAACCCCTTCATATGACCTTGACATGTCCTGTCTAAGTTGTCATGAATGTAAGGCCTATAAGTTAGGAATTGATGTAAGAACATAGGAATGTCAGTCATATATGCTTTCATTTTGTGAATTGCTTGCTATATGCATATCAGCCATTTTCATGTTACTTCCAATTTCTAAAGTTGAGAATGCTAAATTGTTGATACTATGCAATACTATGTGATGCTATTGTACTTAAATGATGCTATGTGGTGCTATGTGACATTCTTATTCTTCTAATGCGTTATAGAAATCTCTAAGTCAACTATTGTGATCCCAAAGTTGACTTGAATTCATGTTTCAGAACAAGACTACTTGGATATAAACTTTATGAGTCAACTGTCCAATTATCCTTCCTTTAGACTTCAATTCATAGCAAGCATGTACATAGAGTTGTTGCTTGCTAGGTGGATTCAGTCTAGATTATTGAAAATCTATGTTCATTTTTTTTTTTAAACAAGCCCAATATGATAGTCCATGCCAACTCATTTGCCCCTCTTCAATGCGATTTGCCCTCGGCACCTAAATAGAGTGAGTAGATGCTTAAAGCGGATTGGCGAGGAGAAGACTGGATACCATAACTCATTTTCTTTCGATTTAAATGACGTAGTGATTGCAAATGAAACCTTTTGAAAACCTATCGTGTAGATCATAGTTTGTGCGCATACATTCTAGGAATGACTGAACTCAGTTTTAGAATTTCGAGGACAAAATTCTTTTAAGGGTGAAAGAATGTAAGACCCGCCTTCCCTATTTTTAGATAAGCTGACTGTCTTGCCTTCTACGTTATAAAATTCGTATTTTTATTAACTATATAAGTTAAATTATTATTAATGTGCTTATATGAGCGATAATTTTACTAAAAAGAATATTTCTGTTGCTATTAATATTATTATTATTTTTAAAAATCTTTCGGTGACTTTTTGTAAGCATTAATAATTGTTATTAACGAGTACTACATCGAGTGGGACCCGAATACAATTAGGTTGTTTAGAATTAGTTCCGAGGTTTAATAAGTCAAACCTTAATGTATTTGGGGAACGAATAATCGATGAAAGTTCGTGTTATCAGTTTGGGTTTAGAATAAGACGTTCAAGATTAGACTTGCTAATTTAGTTGATAAGCTAGCTTGAAACAATATATATATATATATATATATATATAATATATATATAATATATATATATATATATATATCAAAAGGGGGCCAGCCCCCTCTCTTTCTCAGCCAAAAACACGAAAGGGGGGTCTTTTTCAAGCTCCTCATGACCCTCCTCCCCGGTAACCACCACACAATAAGAGAGAGAGAGACAGAGAGAGGAGAGAGAAAGGGGCCGACGGAAGGCGAGCTGGGGCCGGCGACGACGGCGACACACCGGCGAGTCAGGTGCCAGCCGACCCATGCTTCCACTGCACGAGGAGAGAGAGAGAGAGGTCGAGCGGGCAAAAGGAAAGAGGGGGCGAGAGCGCGATGGGGCTTCAGATGCCGACGACTAGGCTAGCTCCTGCGACCACCGGGGAGTCCCAGTAGCAGTAGCTAATGAGTGGAAAGCAAGGATCAAATCAATTGCATGCGTGCCACCGACCAAACCGCAGCATGCATCAGAACCACCAACCACCACCACCACTGTGTCTAGTCTGAGTAGCCCAATTAGCCAAGGAATTGGGTCCTCTAGCTTAGAGTCCAGGTGGGTGGTTCTCGCTTCCTAAGTGTTAGTAGTTTCGAAACTGTTTTTAGGTTGCATTGCATGTGAGTTTAGGATTAGTCAGATCGATTGGGGTTATGCATGTTCTGTTTGAGCTGAATTTAGTTTAAATCGATTTATGTTAAATTTAGTTAGTTCATGCCTGAAAGTAACTTTGAAATAACCTAACGATGCCTTGAATCGATATATGTTAGCTTAGTTAACTAACGCTTGAAAATGGCTTCGCATTGGTATATGTTAGTTTAGTTAATACATGCCTATTAGTAGCTTCAAAATGATATACAAATACCTTGATTTGATGCTTGCTTCATTTATTAATTTATGCTTGAATAGTAGCTTTGAAATGATGCATGGATCCTTTGATTCAATGCTTGTTTAGTTGGTTAATTTATACCTGAACAGTGACTTCGAAATAATAAATGAACACCTCGAATCGATGTCTGCCTATTTAGTTAAATCACGCTTGTAGCTATGGAAATAAGTTATGAATGTTGAAATGAGCATGTTTACCCCTTCATTGTAATACATGAATTTAATCGAGTTTCATGCCCTGTGAGTTTAGTTAAGCTTGCTAAGTGTTCGATTCAAGTTAATGCGACATGGACATATATATATATATATATATATATATATATATATATATATATATATATATATATATATGATATATATATATATATATATATATATATATATATATATATATATATATATATATGTATATATATGGTTATAACTGTTGGCTGTAGCATACTGCTGATTTATGTTGGCTTGCTTGGTAAGCTATGCATCGGTAAGTTTACATGCCGCTTTTCAGTATGACCTGGGGATTAGAATGCTAGATTGTGAAATTGAGGCCGAGATGGTAGTTGGATGGTTTGAGGTAGAACTACGAGTGGTTCGAGGTTCACTGTGGTCGGTTGCTATGTGAGAAGGGAGTCTGGGTTGTGATTAACCGCAATTGTGTGGATTGCGAGGGCATGCGTGGCTCATGTTGCCAAGTTGAATTATGAAGTGTTCGAATGTGTACATGTGCACCCCTACCCTTTCTATGTCATTAAGTTTGATTATTTGCATAAGGGTGAGTTTTGAAAAAGAAGGATTTCATGTTTTGAAATGATAGTAGCCATAATTATTAGTGCATGATGGCCTATTTTAACTAAATGAATACAGTTTTGGGAGTGAACTCGCTTGAGCGGGGGAATCACTAAAGAGTTTTACAAAGGTATGAGTTGTATGATAAAGGATTTCGCTGTGAGAAGCAGTAAACTTATTAGCCGCTACGTCCATACGCTTTAAATTGCCTAAGATAATGTGCTTTGGACAATATGATATGAATGATGTTAGCCTAAGAATAAGTCCTGGTACCAGGAAACCCTAGAAGGCCCTGACGAGGGTAATGGTCCAATATGTTAAATGTGGCCATCTCGAGAGTAAGAGCTTATGCATGAGCGTTAGGTCTCACTATGAGGTTTAGAATAGATCTCACTCAATCAGGACCCTGTAATGATCTTATGCCAGCAGTATTTTTCTAATAAGCAAAAAAAAGTAGTCGGCATCTTGCCATTTTAAGTATTTCAGAAAGAAAGTTTTTAAGGGCCATTGAGAGGCTAGCATGAATGAAATGTGATAAGCTTATAAGGGTCCTTATAGGACTAATACAAAGAAAATTCCTCTTAAAGAATGCAAACCTCAAGAGGTTATAAAAAGTGTTTTCAACGAAAGAAAGGAAAATCTCTATGAATGCCTAATAGAAAAGGTTTCTAAGCACAGTTGAATGCAATTTCAAGTAATATGTGGCCATACTCTTATAATGCATCAAGTATATGAGATTGAATGTGCGTATTCTGTAAAAGAAAGCTCCTTGCGTAATCTCTACTTCCTGTATGTAAGCATCACGCATAAGTGCATTGATTAGGCGAGGCATAAATCACATCTATATCACGTAACCTATGAAAGAAAGTTCTGTGCTTAGCCTCTGTGCTTGCTTATGTGTTTGACTGCTTGTTAGTAAAGGAACTTAGTCCTTCAGGGACCTAGAAATGTGTTTGAGTGGTTAAAATGAAGTTTAGGGTTAGTGATCCTTCTATAAGGGTTTTATGAATGCCCAATATGATAGTAAAGTATGAATACGTGATATATGACTATTAAAAATATTATTGCCTGCAATGGGCTTGGTTTTAAGGGGATCGAGGGACACTTACTGAGCGTGTGGTTACTCATCCCACTACTCTTTTCCCTTTTTCCCCAAGTTTTCTTTATGACAGGAAGAAGTTGAGTTAGCTATGCCAAAATGGAAGTTATCCTTGCTTAAAGGGAGTCAAGTGTGCTCATAGTGAAGTAGTTTCGCTGCTTGATGATGTTATAGAATGTATTCTTGGTTTGTAAATGTTTGTAAACCAAGTATTCTAGTTCATGTAATGCATATGGTATAATGGTCGCTCTGTATGGCCGTATGAGCCAACCATCTAATTAGTTAGATATCTTCTTGGTCAAAGTTAGTTATGTTTTGGGATGTAAACCCCAATACACCGGTTGTGTGAACCGTTCAGTTGTATCTTTCATTTCTTCTTTAATAATGAACTATATTGTTTGAGTACTCCGAGCGAGTTGCTCATTGAGTTATAAACTCCGACGCGTAGCCGTTAAGCTCATTTTATAATGTTGTACACTTCCGTTGATTGCAGGGGTTTATTGTAAGGCTTTTAGCCTGAAAATGGTCAGTTTTTAGGAAAAACTCTGTCCGTTTTGCCCCATAAATTAGGTAGGAAGTAACATCACGTAACGCTCATGGCCGTAGGGGCTAGGGGTATTACACTTAGTCGGGATGGTCAGCGGGAATCCAATCAAAATCAGGAGGGTCTTAACAATTCAAAACATCCTCCATGTCAATCTCGGAAGAAAGGGAAAATGCATCTAACAGGATAGAATTAGGAGAAACCACTTTCTCCTCCATATGGCAGAATTAGTATAACACTCTTGTACTTCAAATGTTGTTCACCCCCTTTTTACATCAATATGGCAACCCGCTGTAGCCTTAAAGGGCCTACTTAGAATAATTTGGGCAGCATCAGTCTCAGTTGTATCAGTAATAATAAAGTCTTCTAATACCCGAATATCTCCTATTTTGACTGGGACATTCTCTAATTTGTCTAAGGGTTGCATTTCAGAACCGTCTGCTAGCTGTAGTGAAAAGGGTGCGGGTTGTAATAGCCCTAAGTAAAGCTTATAATGCAAAGAGTATGACATTAAACTAATGGTTACACCTTGGTCGCATAAGGATCTTTTAATTTCCACCTTTCCCACAACACAGGGGATAGAAACATTGCCTGGGTCAGGAAGCTTAGGTGAAAAAGAATGTGGGGATCTCTAAAATTTCATTCTCTATGAATGTTACAGCCTTGCCACCATCGTTTCTCTTCTTACCCTCAACCACGATTATTTCTCTACCCTCTTCAAATGGTGTGTCCTCGGGGTCAATAGGACCCTCTACTCCTTCCTTCAAGGTAACATAATTGCCTTGTTCATGGGGGTTAGATTCTGGTTTACTAGGGAGTCTACCCGAGGGTGTAGATAAAGAGCTAACTTGTTGGGTAATATGAGCTTCCAACATCTTATTGTGAGTTATAAGAACATTAACGTTAGAGATTAATTGCTTTATATACTCATCTTGCTTTTGTTGCGCCAAAAGAATACTCTCCACCATGGCCTCTAAATTGGACTTTTGAGGAGCTTGTGGAGGCGAAGGTGGTCTTTGAAAACCTGGAGGTGGCCTAACATTTGCTGGAGGCATATCCAAAGGGTTTAGATTAGACCTACATGAGAAATTCGAATGGTTCCTCTGAACTTGGTAATTCAAAGTCATATGTTCAATAGAACCACAAATTTCATATGGGAAAGGGGCACTAGAATTTATAGCATTTACATTCATACAGTCCAACCTTTGAGTTATAGCATCAACTTTAGCAGCAAGCAAAGTAAGTGCATCAACTTCGAGCTTACCTCTAACCCACTTGGGCTGGCCTCATTCGGTAGACCATTGGAAATTATTTAGTGCCATCTTCTCTATCAAATTGAAGGCTTCATCCTCCGTCTGTTCATCAAAGTGCCTCCCGTTGCCACATGTAGGGTGGACCACCGCTTGAATAACTCCATTGTAAAAGGTTTGGATGATCATCCACCTTTAGAGTCCATGATGAGGGCATAACCTTAGTAAGTCCTTGAATCCTACCAAGCTTCATAGAGCAATTTGTCTTCCCTTTGAGTGAAGATAATGACTTGGTTCCTTAGACTTGCCATCTTCGATGGTGGGAAGAATTTGCCAAGAAAGACTTTAGTTACCTTGTCCCATGTGGTGATGGAATCCGATGGCAATGAATGTAGCCAAGCACGTGCCATGTCCTTAAGAGAAAATAAGAATAGGCAAAGGTGGATTGTACCGGTGGAGACCCCGTTTAACTTCCATGTATCGCACACCTCTAAAAAGATCGAGAGGTGAAGATTGGGGCCCTCCATTGTTGATCCTCCAAACGGCGTTTGTTGAACCATTAAGACTAGCTTCGGCCGCAACTCAAAGTTGTTCACCTCCAATGTGAGTCTAGCTATGCTAGAGGTGATACCTTGGGCACCTGAAGTGATGAAATCCCGAAGTGTCCTTCTTTCAGGTTCCCCTCTTGGTGGTTCCATCTTTGGTGAAGTTTCTCGAGCCATGCGCCTTTGTCTTTCTACCCTTTGCTTCTTTCTCTTTTGATAAAAAGTCCTCTCAATTTCAGGATCACGTTCGTAAACGAATGGATTTTCAATAAAAGGGAGAATCTTTCTACAAGCTAAATCACCAGCACTACCAAAGCAATCAAAAGTGAAAAAAAAAATAAAAGAAAAAATACTTAGTCACCCTCACAAGATCAACTTAATATTTAGCAATTTGGCCCCCGGCAACGGCGCTAAAAACTTAACACTACCGCAAGTGCACGAGTTTTGTACTTAAAAAGAAAGTATTGTTCACAGAGACCAAAAACAAAATTACCATTTTTTCTATTAGAAAATGCTAAGCAATAACTTAATCGAGGATTTTAATTCAGCTATTTCTAATTAATAGTTTCTAAATTCAATCAAGGAAAAACACCTAGAGATTTATTTAGTTAAGAAAGGTGTTGAATCATATAATTAACATGTGCTTTTCTCTATATTGGATAATTTCGAGGAACTGCAATCGATTTTGAATTTAGTCTATTCTTCTGAAATCGACCAAATTGCCTAAACTAAAGCAAAGTCATTCTTTCAAACTAATTTGTCTTAATCTAGGTTCAGTATTTTTGATTACTCATTTATCCTCTCAACATGAAAATTTCTCTTTCGAGCAATTGCCATGTTAAGTCCTATGAAGCGGTCTAACAATCGAATTTCACCTTTCAATTCTTCACTCAATTGTCTCAAGGGTGCAAGCAAATTTAGTCTAGTCCACTCTGTTGACCCAATTAATGTGGAAGGTTTTGATGATAACAATCCAAATATACTAGTCAATATGTTGCGCTTGAGTTGTGTGTTGAGATAGGATCCGCAAAATACTTGAAGCAATTCGAATGAGCATGGAGCATCAAAGTCAATACATGTGCAAGGAGTCCAGCTGATAAGAGGAGTCTTAGGCTTAGTATTAGTTTTATTTTTAGATTCTCATTAATATGCCACTTAGAAGGTTCTTGACTTAGCATTTGCCTTGAAAGGTTTTTAAGTAATTCAGACCACTGCCTCAGAACAGTTCTGCAGTGTTTTGACGTCAAAGACAAAAACGAGTTTTAAGATTTTAAAATGAATTTTTGACTGTCAAATTTCTTGAAATAATGATAAAAAAATTTTCTATGTCAGTTGAGTTTAAAAAGATTTCTTCATTTAAAGAAAATATTGAGAGATTTTAGTAGTAGAGTCTAAAAAGGTTTCTTTCCTTAAAAAATAATATTAAAAGATTTTTGAAAGATTTTATCCTATCCTTTAAGGGGAAAATATCAAGTGGAGAGATTGTTCAGGGCTTGGCTGCTAAGTAGTTGAGTGGTAGCGAAATTCTCTTTCCTCAACTCTTGTAGCACATGCAACATGCCTATTTAAGCCACCTCTCCCCTCAAGGTTTTTTCAAGGTTCACAAGGGTTAGAAAGTGTCTTTATGAGTCTAAATTTTCTGTGAGAAAACCTTCAAAGCGAGTGCTAAATCGAGTCTTCAACATTGGCATAATAGGGATTGTATTATACCTTATATTCAGCTTGTTTAGAAGCATTCAAGTAAGGTGTTTTCCTTTTTCTCTTTTCCATCAGTGAGATAAGAGAGTGTTCAAGTCTTGGGAGACATCGGACGTGGTTGTTGTAACGAGGGTCTCAGGGTAGACTAAGTTACGTGGTGTTTGTAATAAAGGTTTTGGGGTAGACTAAGTTACCTGTGCGATTGAATCACATGTGTTACAGTTGTAATGTGTTCGACCCATCTATTAAAAGTATATTGAAATCCTACAGTGGTAGGTCATGGTTTTTACACCTCAGTTGGGCCAGAGGTGGTTTTCGACCTAAAAATATTGTGTCTCCTTTATTATTTTTTTAATTAGCTTTGTTTCTGCTTTACTCCAAACACGCAGTCCAAACAGTTTTCACGAGTGTTCTGAAACAATTGAAAAAAGTTGATAGACACAACTCACCCCCTCTTGTGTCCTTGTGTAATTAAATCTAACAAGTGGTATCATAGCAAAGTTCTCATATCTAGGTTAACACCTTTAGAGATCCTGAAAAGATGAATGCTCTATAATGAATTTTGGAGGGTCAATCTGTGACTCGACCACCATACTGTAATGGACAACACTACAACTGGTGGATAATCGTATGGAGAACTACATTCAGGCTGATGACCATGAGCTATGGATGATCATTGTGAATGGTCCTTACATTCCAATGAAGATCACGGAAGATGGCAAGATCATTGCTAAGAGGCCAGAGGAGTTCGACTCGGTGGATTTCAAAAAGATGGAGAAAAACGCTAAGGCTAAGAAGCCCGTACTTTGGCCTTGGATCAGATGAGTACACTTGTATCTCAGAGTGTGAGTCCATAAAAGAGATATGGAACGCTCTTTGCGTGGCTCATAAAGGAACTAACCAAGTTAAGCAATCCAGGATCAAGCTACTATTGAGAAAGTATGAGGTGTTCGAAATGAGCGGCAAAGAGACTGTGATGGATATGTATGCTCATTTTACTCACATCACCAATGAGCTGAAATCGTTGCGAAAAATCCTTTACCACTGAAGAATTGGTAAGGAAGATCCTGCAATTTTTACCTCAGTCGTGGGAAACGAAAGTCGTAGCCATCTAGGAGGCAAAGAAGATGAACGAGATCTCTTTGAATGAGCTTATTGGGAACCTTCAAACATATGAATTAAAGTGAAATGCCCAGGTGAAGGAAGAAGCAAAGAGAGTCCGAGGCCTTGCCTTAAAGGCTTTAGAGAGTGATGATTCGGACTTGGATATTGAAGAGATAGCCATCGTAACTCAAAAGTTCAAGAAACTCTTCAATAAGGCTGCAGGGAACATCAAGAAAGGAAGTACCGGTAAGCTACGGAACAGTGATCATGATCAGCTTTCGAGGTGCTTCAAATGTGGAAAACCTGATCACATTGTGAAGAACTGCCCCATGCAGAAGGCAGAACAGGGGTCAAAACTATTCCAAAACTGTGGCAAGAGACCGCAATAGAGCAGCTCCTCGAGGCATTTCACTAAGGTAATGATGGCAGCCTGGGGTGAAACTCCTGAGGAAGAAGAAGACTCTTAAGAGGAAGAAGTTGTAGAAGCCCTCATAGCCAGAAATGAGCCCAAATCAGATATTGAATCGATCGAAAGCTTGTCCCAACTCAAGGATAAGGTACGTGCTCTTAGCAAAGCTAAAGTTGTGAAATTATCATTCACCGTAATGGATGAATGTGAGACAATAACCATTGACAATTGCATGCTTAAAAATGTTTGCTCCGAATTGAAAAAGGATGTTAGAATGCTTGAACGGAACAAACTAGAACTTGAACATGTCAATGAAATCCTCAAATGTGAGAAACTTAAGGTAGAAGAAAAGGTCCTTGCCCTTTGTGAAGACCTTGACATGCTTAAGGACCTTATGAACACAAGAGAGGGAGTGTTTAACACTGATCTCTCTAGACTGAAAAGTGAGTCCCTAGACCTGAAACTTAGACTAGAATCCTTGGTAAGTGAAAACAACCAGCTGCTTGAAAAGGCTCATAAGGCCGAATATGACCTCACTCAGAATAGGTGCTAGAACAGTTCTTCAAAAGCGCTTGACTGGCTTAACACTCACCATAGCTGAAACAGAAAGGGACTAGGATGGATGAATGAATAGGCGTGTCACTAGACTAGTAAACAAAAAATATGTTGGACTTCAATAAAATATAATCTGTTTTTACTGTGGAAAAACTGGGCATTATCGCTACGCTTGTCTTTTGAGAAAAAGGGTTGTGGAGAGAAACTCATTGCATATTAAACAAATGTGGATTAGAAAAGATAAGTTAATAACCTCTACGTCAAAGAAAATGGGACCCAAGACTAACATTAGCTGTTTTGTAGGCTAAAGTGAGGGGAGGCAATCAACTATGGCTGTTGGATAGTAGTTGCTCAAGGCACATGACGGGAGACAAATCAAACTTCCTCTCACTTACAGCCTTTGATGGAGGGAGAGTGACATTTGGAAACGATAAGTCTGGGAAAATTATCGGTGTTGGTAAGATAGGTGAATCACTCTCTCACTCTATTGATAATGTGTATTTGGTTGATGGTTTACAACATAATTTACAGAGTGTGTCTCAATTGTGTGACCGAGGTAATCACATTGGGTTCTCTTCGGATCAATGCTTGATTACCAATATCAAATCTGGTGATGCTGTGTTGAGGGGAAGTGATACAACAATGTGTATAAAGCGTGTGTTCTTTCACTTCCCCAAAATCATTTAACTTGTTTGAGTGCTCTTGATAATGATGTTATGCTTTAGCACAAGTGGCTAGTGACATGCAAGCCTTTCCCTTTTGAATAAACTCGTCCCTAAGGACCTAGTAGTCGGACTACCTTCCATCAAATACAATGATGACAAGATGTGCAATGCTTGTGCTAGAGGAAAGCAAGGTAGGACTTCTTTCAAGTCAAAAAACTGTGTTAGCACTTCCCGACCTGTTGAACTACTACATGTTGATTTGTGTAGTCCTATGAGAATCACGAGTAGAGGAGGGAAGAGGTATGTATTTTTTATAGTGGATGATTACTCTTGCTTCACTTAGGCTCTATTCCTAGCATCGAAGGACGAATCATTTGAAAAGTTTCTTGTGCTTCTTAAGAAAATTGAAAAAAGAGTAGGACATTCATTGGTGAGTCTTAGGTCTTACCTTGGCAAAGAGTTTGAAAACTCTAACTTCATTGAATATTGCAATGAATATGGTGTTGATCACGATTTTTCTGCCCCTAGAACACTTCAACAGAACGGGGTGGTAGAACGTAGAAATCGTACTCTAGAAGACATGGCTAGGACAATGCCGGTAGCTAGTGGTCTTCCTAGAAACTTTTGAGCAGAAGCATTGAACACATCGTGCTATATTATTAATAGATACATGATTAGACGCCTACTGAACAAGACTCCTTATGAACTTTTCGAAGGACGAAAACCCAATATTAAGCACTTAAGGGTGTTTGGTTGCAAATGCTATGTGCATAATAATGGGAAGAATCCTTGGAAAAGTTTGACCCTAGAAGTGATGAAACCATATTCCTAGGGTACTCCTCACATAGTAAGGCATGCAAAGTATTTAACAAAAGAACCTTGTGCATTGAGGAGAGCATGCATGTACTGTTTGATGAAACTAACTCCTTGATTGAGCATGATACACAGGATGAAGAGTTCGAACTTCGTCTTATAAGAAAAGACCTCTTGCTCACTCAAAGCTCCATGGTAGATAATGGTAAGGCTCCTGAAGATGAACTAAGTCCTAGATCTGATACTGCGGAAGGTGGCCAGGGAGCAAACCAGTCAGGGGGAAGCATTGTTGAACCTGATTTGTAATAGAATCAGCCCACTCAGCCTGATCCTTCCCGAACTAATATGGGAACAGGCTCCAGAACAGATCTAGAACCTGTTTCATCAAGTATCCAGGGGAGATTGGAAAATGTGTCTGTGGATCCATTTATTCCACGACCCTAGAAGCACCAGAGTTCGCACGCCTTTAACTAGATTATGTCTGATATTAACACAGGGGTACAACCTAGATCTAAACTCAGAAAGTTTTATGCTTTCTATGCTTTTCTATCTAACATTGAGCCAAAGAGTGCTCATAAAGCTCTTGCAGATTCTGATTGGGTTACTGCCATACAAGAGGGACTTCATCAGTTTGAAAGGAACAAAGTCTAGCACCTTAAACGAAAGCCTAAGGACATATCGATAATTGACACCAAGCGCGTGTTCAAGAACAAACTGGATGAGTTCGGAACAGTCACTCAGAACAAGGCCAGGCTGGTGGTTCAAGGTTATAACCAAAAAGAGGGGATCGATTATCAGGAAACATTTGTACCGGTTGCAAGGATCGAGGCTATCGGTATTTCGGTGGCCTTTGCAGCTCACATAGAGATCAAGATATACCACATGGATGTTCAGAGTGCATTCCTCATCGCATACCTTAACGGAGAGGTGTATGTAAGCCAACCCCCTGGTTTTGAAAATCATAATTTCCCTAACCATGTGTTTAAACTTGACAAAGCTCTTTATGGTTTAAAACAAGCTCCTAGAGCTCGGTATGAATGCTTGTCAAAATTTCTAATCGATAATGGTTTTCAAAGGGGCAAGGTTGATAATACCTTGTTTCTCAAATCAAAGGGGGAACATCTGTTGATTATTCAAGTATATGTCGATGACATTATAGTTGGTGCAACTAACAGTGATTTATGTGATGAATTTTCAAAATTGATGAGGAATGAGTTTGAGATGAGCATGATGGGCGAGCTTAATTTTTTCTTAGGCTTGCAAATCAAGCAAACCTCAAACGAAACTATGATACATCAACAAAAATATGTCAAGGAGTTAATTAAGCAGTTTAGAATGGAATTGGCTAAGCCCATAGACATACCCATCCCTCCTTCAACCAGGTTGGTTGTGGATGATGGAAGCTCATCAGTTGAGGACAAATCCTATAGGGGGCATGATAAGGTCTCTTCTGTACCTAACCGCCATTAGACCCGACATTGTTTTCAGTGTTAGTTTGTGTGTCCATTTTCAGTCAAATCCTAAAGAAACACATTTGAAAACTGTAAAGCAGATTTTTAGATATTTGAAACACACCTCGGACTTAGCTTTATGGTATCCTCGAGGGTGCAATTTTAATCTCATTGGGTATGCGGATGCAAATTACGCAAGATTCTTGGTTGATAGAAAAGGCACCTCAGGTATGGCTCATTTTCTTGGACCCTGTTTGGTCTCTTGGGCAACCAAGAAACAACACTCCATTGTCATGTCTACAGCAGAAGCCGAGTACGTAGCGGCTACTTCTTGTTGTGCTCAATCGTTGTGGATAAGGCAACAACTCAAGGACTTTTCTATTGACACGGGATGCATTCCTATATTTTGTGATAACACAAGTGCAATTAACATTGCCAAAAACCCATGTCAACATAAAAGGACTAAGCATATTGACATACGTCATCACTTTTTGAGAGACAATGTTGAAAAGGACTTGATTTCTATGAATTTTTATGCCACTGATAAACAAATTACTGACATCTTTACCGAGGTACTAAGTAGAGAATAATTTGAGAGGACTAGACTTGAATTGGGTATGATTAAAAGGACTTAAGCATACTTGTTTAACCCCTAGTGATTGACTAATTAAGGGTCTTTAGGCCAGATAAATTATTCCAATGGATTCATTCAATTTTTTGTGCTTTTACTGGCATATGTTTGGAATGTAACATGCTGACACTTGTTGAGGTCTAATGATATTACCCTTAGTGTCCTGAGACACCAAACTATTAACAGTAAGAACAGGCTCTAGAAACGGACCTGATCACTGTTTGTATCATGTGCTGACCAAGTGGCATTATTAAAAGAATGTTGGAAACCGAATTTTCCTTTCATTACACCTAACCTATAATTTATAGCCTACCTAATGCGTAATGGTGTGCTACATGCAAACATTCTCTCTCCTCAAAAGGGGTCGAAATAAACTCTCCCAAAACCCCCTTGATTGTCGGGCCACTCATGTCAAACAATAGATCCCTCTACTCTCTCTCCCACTAACCTATCCGGCCATCTCTCTCTCCCCCAAAGAACCCGATTTCCCTCTCCTTCCTTAAACCTACTTAAACCCTCACTTCAAATCCTCCCAAATCCTCAAGATGACAAGAAATCGTGGCGGTCGAGAATCCTACAAGCGCAAGACTTCTTACCCGAGATCATTACAGGACCAATTATCAAGAAAAAGGGGAGGAAATTGGATGAGTACTGAGGGAGCATCGCCGGCGCCTCCATCGCCACAGGAGGTCACAATGGGTATGGAAAACACTCCCTCACCATCTTTTTCGATTACTCCTATTTTTGGATTCTTGAAGAGTTTGGACTTGCAATCAGTGAGTTCGAATGCTAATATAATACCTTTGGTACACCCGATTATGGGATAGGAGATAGTGGTATATGACCCGGTCATGGCCGAGTCGAGATTAGGGGGGTTTGAGGGTGAGTCAGTTGGGCAAACTAAGGAATTTGATGTTGAGCATGCTGGTAATGAATTTGTTATTGAAGATGCTGAAGATAGTGATGAAGATCAACTAATTTTGAGGTTCGAAAGAACTGTCCCAAACAACGACCGAACTGACCCTTAAGCGCCAAAGAAAGACTACCACTTCACCCAACATAACTCTTGTTGCATCCTTATCATGGCCGAACTCAAAGTTCAGGTCCTCCCATTGTACTGCCCTTGCCAGAAGACAGAGTTGAAAATCCTGTTATGGAAAAAAAAAAAACCGGCCCTTAAATCCACCAAAACACCCCTCAAACCAATTCCATCCAAGAAACCTGCATAAAAACGGGCTGCCTCATAACAAGTGTCAGAACTGGTTGAAGAATCTGATGAACCAAAAAAAAGGAAAGTTAGGAAGAACATGACACTTGCTGAGAGATATGAGCACTTCCTCCAAGAATCTATAGTTCGGGGAAAGGTGGTTAAGGTGTCATACTTTTAGGAATATGGGCTCGGGGCATTCTTAGAGAAGTTAGAAGCTTAGGAATGGTTGGACTTATTCACAGATACTAAGAGAGGGTGTTCGGTTCCAGACTTGGCTGAGTTCTATGCGAACTGTGTTATCACCAATGGAGTGGTGACAAGCACTGTTAATGGTCATGAAGTATGGTTTGATACTAGGGAGCTAGGTAAGTTTCTTGGGGTGTCATCAGAAGGTTTTAATGTGTATGTACATGAGGTCAAGAGTGTACTTGGTGATGAGCGATTGCTGGAATTGGCCTAGAGGCTGGCCTAAAAGCCCCATCTAACAGTGTCCCAGTCCGTGAGAAAGGGGGAAATGATGCCATTGCATTGATTGTTGTTTTGGTTTGTGATTAAGAATATTGTTCCGCGAGGCCAGGGACGCAACCTTGCTAATCCTATGCACATGTGTCACACTAATTTATTGGATCAGGGTGAGCAAATTAACTTACTTATAATGATGATTAGCCATATTGGGAGAATTGTAAACATGACCAAGGATCATGACATGGGGTATGGGTTCTTGCTAACTTCAGTGTTTGAAAAACTTAGGATTCCCTTGCAAAAGAGAGTAGGCTTCTAGGTCAGTGATGAAACTGGCAACAGTACCCTGATTGGGTGTGGCTTCACAGGAACAAAGGGCGGCAGTGTAACTTCAGAACAGGGCCTCCAAACACCCCTTGGCCCTGTTCCCAGGTGAAGCCTCCACATCTAACGTCTCCTATAATTGACACATTGTTGCTGGATCATATCACATTGTAGAGGGAGATAACTAAAGTGAAGCAGGCGCTTACAGAGGAAAGGCTCTCAATGTAAAATGTCATGAGGACCTGCTGAGTGCCCTTCTTGTCCTCATAGCCAAATTTCCTCCTCCACCTTCCTCTACCTGACTCTGTCCCTTCCCCTGTTTCCAACAATGTTTTTAAAACACTTGGTTATGTATGTGACTGGTAGTGGTTTGTGAATGTTCATGGATGGTTTATGCTTTTATGCTATGGCTTTGCTTGTTACATGTGTTACCTATTTGTGCATGATTTGGATGGCCAATATCATTACTGTGCCCTATACTTGAGTGTATCGTTGTTATTTCCCGCATTACCTCTCTGGTGGTGATTGCATCCACATTGGATTTTAACTTTCGGCCTCCTCATCCTTTTCGAAGATGTCAAAAGGGGGAAGATGAGTGTGACCTTGGTTCGATTGGTTTACCTTGTTCTACGTTGACCTTTTCACTCATGCTTTCTCTCTTGTGTGGATTGAATAAACTATTTTGGCACTAATGTATTTTGCCCTGTCATAAATGACATCTAACGATCATTTTGCTTATCATCATCAAAAAGGGGGAAATTGTTAACCCAATTAATGTGCAAGCTTTTGACCGAAATGTACTAGTCAATATGTTGTGCTTTAGTTATGTGTTGAGATAGGATCCGAAAAATACTTGGAGCAGTTCGAATGAGCGTGGAGCATCAAAGTCCATACATATGCAAGGAGTCCAACTGATAACAAGAGTCTTAGGCTTAGTATTGGTTTTATTTTTAGATTCTTGCTAATATGCCAATTAAAAGGTTCTTGACTTAGCGTTTGCCTTAAAAGATTTTTAAGTACTTTAGGCCGCTGCCTCAGAACAGCTATGAGAAGTAAGGTCTACAGTGCTTTGACGTCAAAAACAAAAACATATTTCAAAATTTTAAAATGATTTTTTTGACTGTCGAATTTCTTGAAATAATGAGGACAAATTTTTCTTGTGTCAGTTGAGTTTAAAAAGATTTCTTCCTTTAAAGAAAATATTGAGAGATTTTAGTAGTAGAGTCTAAAAATATTTCTTTCCATAAAAAATAATATTAAAAGATTTTTAAAAAATTTTATCCTATCCTTTAAGGGAAGAATATCTAGTGGAGAGATTGTTAGGGGCTTGGCTGCTAAGTTGTTGAGTGGAAGTGGAATTCTCTTTCCCCCACTATTGCAGCACATGCACCATGCCTATTTAAGCCGCCTCTCCCCTCAATGTTTTTTCAAGGTTTTCCAAAGGTTAAAAAGTGTCTTTGTGAGTCTGAATTTTCTATGAGAAAACCTTCAAAATGAGTGCTAAATCGCATCTTCAACATTGGCACAATAGAGATTATATTGTAACTTAGATTCAGCTTGTTCAGAAGCATTCAAGTAAGGTGTTTTTCTTTTTCTCTTTTCCATCAGTGAGATAAGAGAGTATCCAAGTCCTGGGAGACATTGGACGTGGTTGTTGTAACGAGGGTCTTAGGGTGGACTAAGTTACGTGGTGTTTGTGACGAAGGTCTTGGGGTAGACCAAGTTACATATGTGACTGAGTCACGTGTGTTACAGTTATGACATGTTCGGTCCGTCTAGTGAAAGTGTGTTGAAATCCTACAGTGGTAGGTCGTAGTTTTTATACCTCAGTTGGGACAGAGGTGGTTTTCCACATAAAAATATTGCGTCTCCTTTATTATTTGCACAATTAGCTTTGTTTCTACTTTACTTCAAACATGCAGTCCGAACGATTTTCACAAGTGTTCTGAAACAATCGAAAAAAGTTGATAGACACAATTCACCCCCTCTTGTGTCCTTGTGCGATTAAATCTAACACACTCACAACATAATAATTTCTTGATAAAACGAAATCAAACCAACATGAAAAGAAAGTACAATTCTATTGAATTAAAATGATCCGACAAAACTTCCATTAACAAACAAACCCCTAGACAAGATAAACTACCCACTCATGATTAAAAATTCAACAACTACCCAAATCATTCAGCGAGATCTAAGAGGGAAAAACTTGGCAATGACAGCCTCCAATAAGGTTTTCAAGCCACCAACAAAACTGAACTCCACGCTCAAGATTCTCACTTGCACACAAAATTAAACTAAAATTCTAACTATAAAAGACAAAAATTGAGAAAAGGAATAACTATCTATGACGAGGGGCTTTCTCGCATTGCTGCCAACGGACGTCCTTTTAAGCAAAAATTCAAGCTTTCTCAACCATACAGTCGAAGGGAGATGAAGCGGCCACAGTTACAAAGGCACCACGGTCCATGGCAGCCACCACGATTGGATCGAAGTCTTGGCTGGAACCGAATTTTTCTGCTGTTCTCTTGCTCCCCGGGCATAGGATTTCGGGTACCTCCATGGCAGGTCAATAAGCACTGAAAATAGGGGTTAAATGTTGGGCCAAATGATCTAAAATCCTGCAAATATCATCAAACAACCATACCCAAACGTTAATGGGGAAAAAGAGTATAAAATATAATATTAGGCTCTTAAAACCCCAAAGTGCCACAAAACTACCCCAAAAATGAAGTAACCAAAGGCACTTATCAGTCTGGGTTTAGAGAGTGACATTCTTGGTGACTCTAGTAGCCACCTAGTTCATGGGTAGCACTCAACAGACAAGATTCAAGATCAGGATCAAGGTGAGTCATACTAATTCCAGCAATGGTATCAGAGCCTTCTCTGATTTTTCGTAACCCCAACTAATTCACGTTAGCCTAAATCTGAGATTAATTTAATCAACTAATTTGGGTGATAGTGAAATATACTCCTATTCTGTTTGGCATGAAATTACTAAGACTGAGCAAGAATAAAAATCACATGCTTTACATTTCATACCAACGTTCTTGGTGATATGAAATTACGCGAAATAGAGAACAATGCTCATATGCTAAAAAATAATATGCTTCGTATTGTCATTCTGATTCTGTATCAAGATCGCATAATTCGGCGTTTATATGCGATGATATTATGCTCGGTTATTAATTGTAAAAAAAAAAAAAAGGTGAAACCGAGATCATTTGTGAGTATGCCTTGCCAAATCATGCTTAAATTACAATAATTTTATGCTTATTTGCCAAGGCAGTTATATGGAACCCCAAAAAAATGTATTGTTTGAATCTGAAAATAACCCAGGCCCCTCGAAACCCTAAAGGACTTGATGTACATGAACTTTAACCACCCACCAAATCCAGACCATGAACTATGTTAAAAAAAAAAGGAGTCTTATCTAAACCCATTAGAATCACTCGGAGGGGTGGCACGTGTGAGCCATGCGCCGCCAATAAAAACGTTTTTCGTGGTCATTTTTTCCTCCATAAGCCCTTGAATGCCACCGATCTACTCATCGGCAGCGCAGGACCACACAAAAATGCTCATGCGGCCACGCGTGTATGTCACGTGCCACCACAGAAGTGCACTCCCCCACACCAAAACTTTGCTAGTCCTCGTGCAAAGAATAACAATAATGCATATATTCATTCAACTACACCCGTTCACTCAAAGTCATATCGATTTCACTACCAGCTCATAACTCATTATCAAAGATTTCGAATTTCAATTAGGTTAATAGGCGAAGATTCAAACAAATTAAGCACACAACGAAACCATGTAGTAAGGCGTAAGCACAAAATTTCAGCCTACATAACAAAATCACAAGAGCATCTTAAAGTTAAGCCCCCAATGCCAAATCAACTTATTAAATTTTTTTGTGTTTTTTTAAGCCTTTGAATTTTTCTCAAAAGTTACTTGATTTTATGTGCTTTCTTGAGTGGATAAAGATATGAATAAAGATAATACTCAGAGAAGCACCTAGTACATATTCAGATGATTAAAGATATGGACAAAGATAGAACATGAACATTGGTACTGAAGTCAGCACTTAATTAATTCAATTTATTTTATTTATTGACTGAAAAGTCAATGGGAAACTCAATGCCTATCAAATACTCATCATAACATTGTAAATGGGGTTCCATCTCAAACTCAAAATCAGTTACATAGTGGCATTAGCACATCAAAAATTTTGGCCTTTGACTAGTCAAAGCTAGAAATAATCTCTAATGAACATGTGTCGCATGAATCAAAACCACATAATGAGAGCAGAGCGTACATAATTAGAACACTCAAGCTCCTCCCAAAATCGAATTCACCCAAAGACTTTTAAGTTTAAAGTTTTCTTAAAATTTTCATTTTGCCTTCCCTCCACACCTAAACCTTACATTGTCCTCAATTTAGAAAACAATAATGGAGAGAGAAATGGAGAAAAGAGCAGTACAACCTAACAGCTCAAGGAATGCATTTTCATATAAGCCAATCAAACCAACTCCATAAATGCCTTCCAAACCATCACTAACCACAATAGCCAAAAACCAAGTGAAGCATCACATTCTAAAACACGAGCACACCTTGATTAAAAAGAAAACAAAAACAAAAGACATAAATTCACCCAGAAATATAGGGATGCCTCCCAACAAGCGTTAAGTTTTATGTCTTCAGCCAGACTTATTATTTTTTAAAAGAACTCAAATTCCACCACTTAGATAGTCCTCAATAGCTAAGGCCATCTCTGTGGCAGTTAGAGGCTTATGCAGTACCGATTCAGAACCATAGAATATTTTCATTTTCACTTTGGGTTGTAGATGAGCTTTACTCTCATTGTACAGCCTCTCGCTCCATTCGATTTGGTCATAACAAGAATCCATATTAACCCATTCAACATTAGGCTCAAAGAAATAAGGGTCAGGTTTACAAGAGGAGTCAAATCACTCAAACACAATGGGTGGATGCATAGGCTCAAAGGACACGGAAGATAAATCGTAGGGATTTGGAACAAAGCACTTTGAGAAAGTGTACTTAACTAAGACCTTAGGAAAAGAAATCTCAATCGATTCATGTATTTGCTCGGGTCGACTAACCTCATTGTCTCCCGAGTCACCTACTAAAGGATCTTCTAGTTCCTCCTCACTGTTAAAGAAAGAGGTCTCATCATCATCTTGCCACCTTGCGATCTCTACATAGTAGTTCAAGGGTTCATCTTCCTCTCCTTGTACTAGACACTCAATCACTTCATTTTCCTTCTCCCTATTACTCCTAAAATCATTAGCCACTTTAGCTTCTTCGATGGCCATTGGACTCTCAATAAAATAGTTTGAAAACTCTTCATCAATCTTGATGACATTAGCTAGACACCCAATTTGAGAATTTAATTCACGTTGTTGGTTATCAAAGCTAGGTTTTGGTGTGGTTTCCAAGATAGATTTCTCCCGTCTAGAGTCACTTCTTCCTATACTGGCTTATAGGTCTGCTAAAGAAGCTTGTAGGGCCTCTAAAGCATCTGGCCTAGTAGGTGGGAAAGAATAAGAATATTCATGGCTAGTATCTTGTTCACAAGGGTAGGGATAGGTCCAATCATTAGAATAATTGAAATCATAATTAGGGTTAAACCATCTATTACAACTAACCATATTAGCATGTTCATGTAAATATTCATAGTACCATCGTTCAATAGGACAATCATGGTTAGAATGCCAAGGACTATAGCAAATAGTACAAGGCATATGGTGTATAGGAAGATGATTAGGAGAAACATAGTGGAATGCATCATTAAGAATATAACCCCAGACACTATCACCTTTTGCCATTTGGATTCAAATTTTTTTGATATTTTTAAATTAAGAAAAGAAAAGAAAAACAAGAGAATAAAAGAAACAAAAATAATAGAAAAATAAAAGGAAAAGCGAAATTAGAAATCACTAATCAGTCCTCCGCAATAGCGCAAAAAACTTGATGTGGATTTTATGTTCAGTTTCAAAAATACTTTTACTTACAAGTGCACAAGATCAATTATAGACTAGCGAGTTTAGAGTGTCGATCCCACAAGGAACAATAGTGATTTTAAATTTAACTTTTTCCCCATTAATTAAAAGAATGATTTTAGATTGAGGAGTTCATCAATTAAAATTAAAATAAAGAAACTAAAAAAAAATAAAAAAATAAAGTAAACTTAGAGGGATCAAATTAGATAGATTTAGGACTTGGGCTTCGCCGTTGACTTAATATTGTTTTACTACATCCAATTACGAGTTTAATTAGTCTTTTATTCAACCTAGCTACAAGCATTAGGTCAATAGCCTAAAAGATGAATTATAATTATCATTTATGACATAAACTTTCTAGTGGTTGGCATGAGTCATTCGATTTTGACATAATCCATCCATTTTCTAGCATAGCCTATTCAATTAGTAATTACAATTTTGAGCACAATTGCATAATTCTTATATTAGGCTACAGCGTCTAACATAGAAATAAGATAGTAAATTAATCCATTGAAAAATAACATGTATAGACAATAGAATTATTTCACATAAATAAATTTGAATCAAATATAAACTCAAAATTATGTGATATAAGAGATATAATTAACTTCAGAAGATTATAATAAAATCAAACATTATTAGTCATGGATCCATGGTAGTCCTAGATTAATGGCTTAGCTAACCATAGATAGAGAAAACAATACCAAAATTAGACGATTTGTAATATCAGATTAATGGTATATTTCGCTCACTATAATCAAACTTTGACGTTTAGTTACAAAATTAAGAAATTGCTTAACTAAACTCTCTAGCTAGACTCACAAATGAGGTGAGAAGAAAAGAGAAAAATAACTTGACAAGCTTATTTTCTTCTTGACTGCTCAGCCTAAATGTTTTGTCCTATAAAAGACTCTCTATTTTATTACATAAAAAAGTGGTAGAAGAGTCAATGAATAGATGGAATGGTGGATGAGTGTGAGAGAATGAATGATTTTTGCTACAACCCATGACCCCTTTTTAAAATGGAAATTCAACCCCTCTTGGTGTCTAAAAATTAATGAAAAGTTGATTTTAATAAATTCTTAGCTGTTATATTGCATAAGAAAAGGCTAGTCTTAAGCTAAAGATTAATTTTGATTAATTGCTTTAACTAGGTAAACAATTGACCCATGTGGAAAATGACGCACTTGGTAGAAAGGAAGCTATGGGGGAGCTGAATTAGGAGCGACTGGGCTGCAGAAGCTACAAGAGTAGCCCAAACGAAAAGGGAGAAGAAGAGGAGAGGGCTGGGGAAGCTGGCAGGGTAGTGCAGGTAGCCCATTGGGTAGGCCCATTCGTATGAGGTAAACAGAGAGTGAATGAAGAAGAAGATGAAGATGCTACATGGAGCATTTGGGCTGTAGGACACCGGCCCATATGGGGCTATGAGGGAGTGAGATAAGAGGGGTGCTAAGCATTGGCATTGGCTTGGGCCACGGGATGGGCCCAATCGAGTAGAGAGTGAGAGAGAGTGAGGGAGATGAGAGGCTGCGGTTGGGCTTCGGTTTACTGGCGGGCTGGGGGAGTGCGCAAGATTGAGCCGTTGAAATCAAGCCCAAATGAGCTGGACGTCAGCTCTTTTCCTCTTTTTTTCCTTTGGTGCTAGTCTAGGCTTGAACATGAGCTCTTTGAAGTTGGGCAAAATGGAGTAAAATCGAACAGCTTCGTGCCCAAATTCATTTCTTTTTAGTTTCACCTGAAAATCATGTAAAACATGCATTATTCTCTCATAAAATTATTACGCGATAATTTATTGTATTTTACGTGCCCCTTTTACCTAATTTTAGCTCGTATAATAATATAATCTTTAGAGTTTTCACTTGTTTTATTTGCTTTTGTAGGTAATAAACTTCAAATCGAGCAAACGTCGCGAAAATGAGCAAAGACGAACAAAAAAGAGCAAAAGCATGTAAGAAGGGACGATAGGGGGGCCGAACCACCATGCCAGAAATGTGGCACGGTGGGGCCGTGCCATATGGCACGGTCGTGCCCCCCCTCCCTTCACTCGGCGGCGCGATTTCCTATTTAAGGCCCCTTCAGGCATTTTGTTCGGGAGGTCGCTCAGGATTCTCTCTGGCAATTTTAGGCTAGTTTTAGTTTAGGTTTTAGCCAATAAAAACCTCAATAGGAGGATTAGACTAGGATGTCGTAGATTGTATTTTGGATTTAAAGCTTTGTATTTCAAGTTCATTCCATTAATCAAGCATAAGTTCTCTTCTCTTTCTCTTTCATATCTTGTTCTTGTTTAGGTTTTGCTAGTTTAATTTTTGTATTGGATTTGTTTAGCTTAGATGTTTAGTTTTTATTGTTAATCCATGTTTAGTTAGATTGATTAGATTATATTAGTCTCTTCCTCTCATTCATGTTTGTCTTCTTCTTTGCTAGTTTAGGTTTAGTTTGGGTTTTTGTATTTTGTTGATGATAGTTATTAATTTTGGTTGGTTTGGATTGTGGCTAGCACTTGATGGCTAATTAACCTTGTTTACGCCGCAACCCTACCTTGTTTATGCCTAGAATTTAGAGTTTTCTTTCACACCGACCAAATGTTTGATGAAATGCTTGAAAGAGCTTTCATCCGTGTTTTGGGGCAATTAACTTATGCTAAGAGGTGAGGTTGATTGTCTAGTGTGGATAGAGAGAATAGTTAGGATTGGGACACGAAAATAGTCTTATCGCTAGTTAGGCCAGGGGTTGTTAACCTAGTAGTTTAGTTGAACTAATCCCATGAAAATAGGTGGTTAGAGCAACTAGATTAGCCTATTGACCCTTGAGAGAGTGCTTAGGTGGCCTCAACGATGCAACTGATCAACTCTACATGCTAGCATAGTTAGGGAAGGTTTGGGCTTGACTTGACTACTTGGTTTATCTTAGGTCTAATCATAGTCCTTTTGTTTTTGCTTTAGTAGTTTAGCTCTATTTTCTATCCCCTTAGATTTTACCTAGCTCGAAACGCTTTAGTTAGCTCTAGTAGTTGGAAATCGAACTCTCTGCGGATGACACCCTGAGTACTCAACGATACACCTTGCACTTGGAGTTCATAAATATTAAAAATTTTTTCCTAACAAGTTTTTGGCGTCGTTGTCGGGAAACTTGTCTGTTTCAACATTGAAAGCGATTCAAAATGCTCTACATTAGGAATCTTATTTTTCTTTTTCGTTTTTCCTTTTCTCCTTGTTCTTTTAGCTTTCCTTGGACTTGCATACGCTTGGTGTAGTTTTGGCTTTGTATGCACAGGCGCAGTCAGAGGGATCGACCACTCATTCCCTTTGACCCTGAGATAGAAGCCACTGCGCGAAGGTAAAGCAATGCGAGGAAGTGACAACAGCAACAAGTCATCATGGCCGAGAGAAATCCTATGGTGCCGTGGGATTATGTCCTACAGCAGGCCACCGGCCTCACCTCGTCCATCGTCAACCTGGCCGTCGAAGCGAACAACTTCGAGCTGCAGCCCACTCTTGTGTCTTTCGTGGAGAAAGAACAATTCAGTGGATGTCCCACGGAGAACCCCCGTATTCACCTTCGCAACTTCCTAGCAAAGTGTGACACCATCAAGCTTAATGGGGTCTCTGCCGACGCCATCAGACTACGACTCTTCCCTTTTTCACCGACGGACAGAGCCAGTGACTGGCTTCTTAATGAAGAGCCTAACTCTTTCACTACCTGGGAGGCCCTATCGACTAAATTCCTAAGCAAGTACTTTCCCCCAGGTAAGACCGCTAAGTTGAGAGCGAAAATTACCTTCTTTTCTCAACAAGGCGATGAGTCACTTTATGAGGCATGGGAAATGTTCAAAGATCTCCAACGCCAATGTCCCCACCAAGGAGTACTCGATTGGCTTCTAATCCAAACCTTCTACAATGGATTAGACCAATCTCTGAAGATGTCTGTTGAGGCCGCAGCTGGCGGCGCACTTATAGGGAAGTCGATAGAGGCTGCGAAGGCCTTATTGGAGGAGATGGCCTCTAACAACTACCATTGGTCTAGCGAGAGGGCAGCCCCAAAGAGGACTAGTGGGATCTATCGAGTTGATGCTGTGGATTTGCTAACTAGCAAGGTTGATGCTTTGGCACAGCGGTTTTACAGGCTAAGGACTCCTCCTCCAGGGAGTTTAGTGGGAGGTTCGTCCGGTGCAATGTTTGAGGTTAGGGACCTTTGCGAGATTTGTAGCATTCAAGGCCACATTGCTGCTGAGTGCCAATCTTCTTTCCAGGGCATTGAGCATGCCAATGCGATGCAAAATTATAGCCAACGCCCACAAAAGAACCCATACTCAAACACATACAACCCAGGTTGGAGAAATCATCCTAATTTCTCCTACCGAAACAACAACCCCTTGCCACCTAATGCCACTCAGCCCCAGCCCCCTAGTATCAATACAGGGCTCCTTACACTCCACCTCCACAACAATCACAGCCACCCCAACCCAAATCCAATCTAGAGAGTCTTATGGAGCGCTTCATAGTGACCTAAACCAAGACCAATGAGGCATTAAGTGAGTCGGTCAGTCAGTTGACTGCTAAATTTGAGACTATGGCCACTCACCAGAAAATGATGGAGAACCAGATAGCCCAGATTGCACAGCAGGTAAACCATCTGTCCAGGCCTTAGAGACATCTACCAGGTCAACCTGAGACCAATCCTAAGGGTCAGATGAATGCCATCACACTGCGGAGCGGCAGAGAGTTAGAGAGTCCTCCAATGCTTATAAGGGAGGGAAGGAGGGAGACTGATAATGAGGGCTATGTTGACAAGGAGGCTCCTACTGAGATTCCCAACGAGAGGGTCCATACTAAAATGACCTAGGAGGTTAGAGCTAAGAATGTTTCACCTCCAGTGAAGCCTTACAAGCCTCCTATTCCATATCCTCAAAGGCTAGTGAAGGCTAAGGAAGAGCACAAGTACGAGAAGTTACTCGAGATGCTGAAAAAGTTCCACATCAATATTCCCTTTCTGGAAGCTATTACTGACATGCCTCCCAATGCCAAATTTCTAAAAGATTTGTTATTGAACAAAGAAAAGCTGCTCGAGAATGCTACCGTGGCACTTACTAAGGAGTGTAGTGTGATTATTCAGAACAAATTGCCTCCTAAGCTTTCAGATCCAGGACGCTTCTTTATTCCTTGTTCAGTTGGGGATGTGGCTATCAGCAGGGCATTGTGCGACATTGGGGCTAGCGTGAGTCTCATGCCCAATTCTATATGCAAGAAGCTGTAAGTGGGGGAGCTAAACCCACTGCCATCTCTTTACAGCTGGCTGATAGATCCGTTAAGTACCCTTTGGGTGTTCTTGAGGATGTCCCACTACAAGTGGGCAAGTTCTTCATCCCATGTGATTTCGTAGTTATGGAGATAGAGGTATCCCTATCATACTTGGGCGACTTTTTCTAACCACTATGGACGCGATGATGGATATGAAGAACGGTAAGCTTTCCCTTTAAGTAGGGGATGAAAAGGTGGAGTTTAGCTTGCCCCAAGCTATGGCCAACTCGTGCTGTAGAGTCGATGTGCTAGGGAAAGCCCTCAACCAGGAGGCCAAGACTCAACATTCTGTGGAGGATGCACTAGAGGCCCCATTGATTTGCTGCTATGCAACTGACTCCCATTGGGGGGAGAAGGAGGAGTATGCTAGGCTCCTCAATGAGTCTACTACTTACACCCTTAGGTAGTCCAGCAAGGAGATCGTTAGTGTGCAGGAGCCCACCTCCAAGAAAGAAGAGGAGTGGCTACCAAAGATATAGCTAAAACCTCTACCTTCCCATCTCAGGTATGAGTTTCTTGACTCCACCCATCAGTTTCCCGTTATTATTAATGTTAAACTAGATGCCCCTCAGTTGGAACAATTGTTAGATGTGCTTCGTAAGCATAGGGGTGCTATTAGTTATAGTATTGATTATATTCGAGGACTCAATCCTTCATTTTGCATGCACCACATCTTTCTTGATGAAGGTCATCGCCCCTTCCAACACCCTCAATGCCGTTTAAATCCTAACATGCAAGAGGTTGTGAAAAAGGAGATTGTTAAACTACTTGCTAGGATCATCTACCCTATCTCAGATAGTAAGTGGGTGAGTCCAGTTCACGTAGTCCCTAAAAAGGATAGGATGACCGTCATCACGGATGAGCACGACGAGCTTATTTCGACTAGGACTGTGACCGGGTGGTGAAAGTGTATTGATTATCGTAAACTGAATCAAGCTACTAGGAAAGGCCATTTCCCGCTCCCCTTCATTGACTTGATGTTAGAAAGGCAGGCAAGGCATTCCTTCTTCTGTTATTTGGATGGATATTCGAGTTTCTTCCAAATTCCTATCCATCCTGATGACCAAGAGAAGATGACCTTCACGTGCCCTTATGGCACCTTTGTTTATCGAATAATGCCTTTTGGGCTATGTAATGCCCCTGTCACTTTCCAGCATTGCATGACTGCTATGTTCTCGAACCTTATTGAAAATACCATGGAGGTGTTTATGGATGACTTCTCCGTCTATGGAGGTACCTTTGATCTTTGTTTAAAAAATATAACCAAGGTACGCCGTAGATGTGAGGAAGTCAACCTAGTGCTGAATTGAAAAAAGTGTCATTTCATGGTACAGGAGGGAGTCATACTGGGTTATGCCATATCTACTAGGGGCACCGAGATGGATAAAGCTAAAGTTGAGGTTATTGAGCGATTGGCCCCTCCTACTTTGGTAAAAGGGGTGCGGAGTTTCCTTGTTCATGCGGGATTTTATCGCCGCTTTATCAAGGATTTGTCCAAGATTGTTAAACCTCTAACTCAGCTTCTCGCCAAAGATGCCCCATTTGTTTTTACTGATGAGTGATATGAGGCTTTTTGCAAGATCAAATAGGCACTGATTTCTTCCCCCATCATACAACCACCAGACTGGGATCTCCCTTTTGAGATCATGTGTCATGTAAGCGATCAAGCGGTGAGGGTAGTTCTGGGGCAGAGAAAGGATAAGAAGCCAGTGGTGATCTACTATGCTAGTAGAACACTATAGGCACAACTGAACTACACAACAACGGAAAAGGAGTTGCTTGCAGTCATTTATACGATGGAGAAGTTTTGACCCTACGTGCTATGCTCCAAGGTCATCCTGTACACCGATCACTCCGCACCAAGCACCTCCTTGAAAAGAAAGATACGAAACCTCACCTCATTCGGTGGATTTTGCTACTCTAAGAGTTCGATCTGGAGATCAAGGACAAGGCGGGGGCCGAGAATGTCATGGTCGATCATCTCTCCAGGCTTATTATTGAGAGCCATGATGCCCTCGTCGGTGATGCATTTCCTGATGAGCATCTCATGGGCATCACCTCGGGATATGCCCGATGTTTTGCCGACGATGCAAACTACTGAGCTTCGGGAATCTTCCCCCATGATCTCTCCTTTCACAAGAGAAAGAGATTTCTCCATTATGTCAACATGTATTTCTGGGAGGAGACCTTCCTTTAAAAGTTGTGTAAAGATGGAATTTGCCAGCGTTGTCTCCCTGATGAGGAAACTCAGAGCGTGATTTCCTATTGTCACGACTCTCCATGTAGAGAGCATGCCAGCACCTCCAAGACCGCCCCTAAGGTGCTCCAAGCGAGGTTCTTTTGGCCCTTACCTTTGAAGGACGTCCATGCGTATGTTCGCGCATGTGACCGCTGCCAACGGATGGGGAATTTATCAAGGAAGAATGAAATGCCCCGTAACTTCTTCCTTGAGGTTAACATCTTTGATGTTTGGGGCATCCACTTCATGGGCCCCTTCTGGTCCTCGAGGGGCAACAAGTATATCCTAGTTGCAGTGGATTATGTCTCCAAGTAGGTGGAGGTAGTAGCTAGCCCTACTAATGACTCAAGGGTAGTGGTTAAGCTATTCAAGAGGGTAATCTTCCCTTATTTTGGAGTTGCGAGGGTGCTAATCAGTGATAATGGGATGCACTTCGTCGAAAAGAAGCTGGAGGCCTTACTGAAGAAATATGGAGTGCACCACAAGTATGGACTTGGCTACCATCCTCAGACCAGTGGCCAAGTGGAAATTTCCAATCGTGAGATCAAGTCTATTTTGGAGAAAATAGTTACGAGATCTCGTAAGGATTATGTGGACAAACTGGATAACGCCCTTTGTGCTTAACGGACCACGTTCAAGACTCTAACTGGAACCACCCCGTTCCAGCTAGTTTACGGTAAGCCCTACCACCTTCCCATGGAGCTAGAACACAAGGCCTACTGGGCGATCAAGCACTTAAACTTCGATTTGAAGTCTGCGGGAGAGAAGAGGATGTTGCAATTGAATGAACTCGAGGAGATCTGTTTGGATGCTTATGAAAGTTCTAGACTCTATAAGGAGGGAATGAAGAGGTGGCACGGCAAATTTATTAATCATCGCGACTTTCACGAAGGTGACTCAGTTCTTCTCTTCAATTCTCACTTAAAGCACTTCCGGGGGAAGCTTCCTTCTAGATGGTCGAGCCCCTTCAAGGTGTTGAAGGTATACCCATACGGGGCTATTGAGATCGGCACTGAGACCACCGGCTCATTCAAGGTGAACGGGTCTCTCCTGAAACACAATATCGCCAGTGAGTCACTTGAGCAGAAGGTTACTTATGCCCTCCTCGATGTCTCTTCTCCTTAGAGACTCTCAAGGTTAAGCTTGGGACCTAAAACAAGCACTTCTTGGGAGGCAACCCAAGCTTTACTGCTTTCGGAAAAAAAAGGAAAAAAAATGAAAAAATGAAAATGAAAAAAATGAGAGGAAAAAGCTCAAGCGGAAAACAAAAAACCTGAGTGACAAAGTAAGCGAGCTTCTTGAAAGGAGTGAATTAGGAGGCAGCAAGTTGGCATGGGCACCCCATGCTGGGTGGCATGGCCATGCCAACCCCCCTCAAGACCCAAAAAAACAAGGAGTAAGAAAATCATGCTTTGCTGCTCAGAAAAGTAGCACCATGGCTTAAGGCACGACCGTGCCACATTTTTAGAAATACAGTACAAAAATAGCAAAGTGACACGGTGGCATGACCGTGCCACATTAAAAATCAGCAAAAAGGCTGATTTCCTCCTTCTTCTTCCTTCTTCCCCATTCAAGCTCTACACTTTCTCTCTTTAAAACCACGAAACCCTCCTCTCTCTCTCACCATTAACCACTTAAATCCTCCCACACACTCTCAAATTCCCCCCACATTTTTTCAATTCCTTCACTTTCATTCACTCTCCTCTTAAAATTTCTCCCCTTTTCACCCCAAATTCACCGCCATTCTACAACCCATTTTCTCTCTCTAAAACCCTAACCTCCATTGTTGAGAATGAAGGTTGTAGAGAGCAAAATTGCACCTCCTCTTACCATTCCAAGCTTCTACTCTCACCCTCACACCCGATCTGTTCTTTATTCAATATCATGGGCAAGAAAAGAGTTAGAGAGGGTTCCAAGGCTCCATCCCAACCCAAGAAGTCCTCCCGAGCTACCTCCTCAGTTGCAACCACTTCTACTAAAGGTACAAAGGATGCCTACCCTCTACTTTTGCTTGCTAGCATTAGAGGTTTGCAGTTTGTTAGTGATGAACAAAAGTCTAGATACGAAATTTTAGCCACTAGGAACACTAGTGAGCAGAAATTTTTTCATGTTGATTCATTGAGGACTTTGGCGATGTTGGATGACGTGTTAACTTTGATTGGTAGACTTGGATGGACTGAGTACATTAGCATGTAATGTACATTATATGACCATCTTATGATCGAGTTTTTGAGCTCTTTACATGTCAATTGGGATGGTACTTTCAGGGTCATGAGGTAGCGATTTCTTTTCGTATGTTCAATATGGACCACCAGATGAACTTGATGATGTTGAATGAGTTGCTGAAATTTTCGGTGGTCGACAGGGCGTATAGAGATATGCCCTCATTGTGGCGACCCGACCCCATTTGGACGAGCATTACACGCTTCAAGTAGAAGGACTACACTGATCGGTGGGGGAGACCTAGAGTTTTTGACCCCCGCCAGGCCAAGGCCACCGATATCTATAATGTCAACCTACGTTATCTTCAGCGCCTAACCGTGAATATCATTTTCGGTTGTAATGACAACCAAAATGGTTGTCGGAAGGTAGAGTTGTTCATTATCTGGTGTGCACTGTCGGGCACCCCCATAGACACAGGAGCATTTATAATCTGCCACTTGGCGGACGTGGCCAAGGTTAGCAGCAAGAACATCATAAGCATTGGTGGCACTGTCACCGCCATTACCATTGCCTTAGGTCATAGTTCGACGCTCTCTACTCTCACGCCCCATTTCCTGGGTGGTCACCTCAATATTAGCGCCCTCCATCATATGCACATTATTAACACGCGAGGTGAAACTATTAGGTACCCCCACCACAAAACCATCCTCTTTACCCTTCATAATGTTGAGCTCACCACAGTCGCCAATAAGAGGAATTGGAGCTGTGACCGTCAGATTATTCGGGCAACTGTTCTACCTAGGGAAGAACAATTAGCGGCAAATGAGGATGTTGAGTATAATGTGGAGAGGGGTGATGACGATGACGAAGAGGGGGGTGATGATGACGATAAGGAGGAGGGCGACGTTGATGCGAGCAGAGGAGGGCCTGAGCCTGAAGGTATCCATGCTGAGGAAGCAGACATCCCACCACCTTCACCACCACTTCACCCACCTTTTCCCTATGAGACAGGCGCGTCCTCTTCTTCCATTGCGGCCTATATACCGCTTGACCCTACCTTCCTCCAGTCCTTCTCCAACCTCCACATGGCGGTTTCGGGTCTTTGCGGGACTATGCTGGCATGCGTGATGGCCTTCATCGTCTATCTGGACGCATAGACTCCAATGAGGAGGGAGTCTCCTACTTCCGGGGTTTTGTTGACCGCCAGGAGGAGCGGGAGAAGCGGAGGATTCAGCGAGAGGAAGAATGGGCTATGAGGAAAGCCCCAGAATATGAGGAACGCCAGCAGATGAATGAGCTACTCTGGCACCAGTCAGAGTCCATTAGGCAATTAGAGGAGGACTTTTGCACCTTCTCGGGTAGCCAAGGGGGATCATCGTCCTTTCCCTCCTTTGATCCAGGCCATTCGTCTACCTTCCACCAATTTCCTCCACATTTCTGGCCACCTCCCGAGCCTGATGGCACCCAGTGACTGTAAGTTGTACTCCCCCTCCCTTTCTCTTCTTATGCATATCATTTTCATTGGGGACAATGAACAGCCCAAGCTTGGGGGGTGTCTATGCCTGTTTAGTGGGTTGCACTGTGTATATACATCTGTGCATTTAGAAATTTAGGTTTCATTCTAGTTTAGAGGCATTCTTAGATCTTCATTTCATTTCATACGTTAGGTAGGCATGTAGGACATTCCATTTAGGTAGATGATGCATTGTATATATGTTCTTCCTAACTATTGATTTGAAGCGGGAACATGATGAGTAGGGTCGTCCAAGACCATGAGGTAACCCTTTCACCCTTCTCTTTAGCTATCTACTTGTGGATCTTTTAGCTAACTTTATTCCTTTCGGACAAAAAAGGAAAAAAAAGAAAAAAGTTGCGAAAACCCCTCTAATGATGACATTCAAGGGGTGATGATATGATTGGTTGGTTACGGTGGTTTGTGGCAAATGAGGCTCAATTTGGGCTAATGTCTTGTGAAACTATTTTGGAAATGTTTTTGATTGCTGGGCTAAGTGCACTTGTGTATTAGCCCTTAAGGGTTGCTGTGATGTGAATTGATTGAACCTTGATTGTTGGCCATTTAAGCTAGTTCCTGATTTTGGTAGAAGACCCAGTGAGATTTTTGAGCCTGTAATGACCATTCACTTTACATAGTCTTGAACATCCTTTCATGAGTGTTCACCCCTTTGTACAGGCATCTCTAGAACTTGGCCTAACCCTCTTCGAGGTCACGGCTAGCATGTGCATGGTGTTAGTATGATTGAGGCAATCATTTGTTTATAACGCCACATGAGACAAAAAGCCACCCTGTGTTATCATGATCTGCTTGTCACCCCCTTTGAGCTGTTCCCCTATCATTTACTTCACCCATGTCTACTTAACCCATGGCCTGAAATGAATAATCCTATCCTATGCCAAGTTAGTAGAGCAACGTCGTGAGTTACTTTTGATGTGAGTAATATGCTCGCTGGTGCATTCAAGTGGTTGGCTTTGATTGGTTGTTAGCGTTGTACAGCTGGGAGTTGAAATAGTCCTTAGACCTTAGCCAACTTTCAAAATAAAAAATGGAGAAGAAAAGCAAAGGCACAAACAAAGAAGAAGAAAAGTGCATGAATAAGATGTTTGGCCAAGGGATTTAGCAAAAATAGAAGTAGTTTCAACTCCCTTTTTCCTTGTGTTTTGAATTATGGGATATTGGTAATGATTGTATTCTTGGTGAGGAGATGGTTATCGTTGCTCTCTACTTGGCTATTTAGCTCCTCCTACCTAAATTCTAACCTACCTTACCTCTAGCCATAACCCTGATACAACCCTTGAAAAGTCCTTAAGATTAACACTCGCACATTTTGCCTCTATGATAGAGAGTTGAGAGTTTTGCCAAGCCTATGGTAGAATGCATGCATTGAGGGTGATCTTGAGTGATCAATTTCTAACCTAAACACATGAGGGGAGCGTTTTAGTTTTTACTCCTGAAGTGAGAATATACCAGTCTAACTAACTCATAACAATTCAGGAGGAAGCCGGACACTTCTAAGTGGTTCAAATTGGGTGTTTGCTGTTGCACCATAGTCGAGTGATTTACATTTTGAAACATGTGTTTTTGGAAAAAAGTTTTGCCCTCGCTGTGTTTCCAAGCTATGAGCTACCATGATTGCTAATTTTGTTGTCACCTCTTACCTGAGTAGGGTGAGAATTCGAGGTATCTCTCCCCATCATCCTGTTAGTTAACATTTTTGCTTGGGGACAAGCAAGAAATAAGCATGGGGGAGTTAATAAATCTCTAGTTTACCTCTTTCAGACTTAATTTTAACCACTCCTTTCTGCGGGCTTTGGGTTGAACTTCAAAGTATAATGGTCGAATGGGCTTTCTTCACCCCCAATTTGCTTATATGATATGTTCTTATACTTTTTAAGAGTTCAGTTGCAAAAAGAGGGAAAACCCGCTAATGTCGCGCAAAAAGAAGCCCAGGAAGGTGGGTTTCGAGCAAAAAAGGAGATTGTCAAGGCCTAGAGATGTGGCATGGCAATCCCATGCCGAGCAGCGTGGTCGTTCCGCACTGAGAAAGCAGGAAGACACTGGGCAGGGAAGAGCACTGTGGCACCATGCCACCTGGCACGACCGTGCCACTTTAGTGGACCACGATTAATTGCGGCAACGGTGATGTAATTTGATATCTTGGAATTTTTCTTCTCTAGAGTAACCATCTCTCGAAAGATGGTGATTTTGAGTGTTTTAGGTTTTCAATATTCTCCCTAGAATTTCAACTCTTGGATTGAAGATTGATTGGCTACGAATTTGTGGGTTGTTGCTACGATTAATTAAAGTAGGTTCTTTTCCTTGTTTCTTTTGCGTTGTAGTTCAAAGTTTGTACCTTTAATCATGTTCTTCGCATTTTCAATTGTGATTGTGATTGGAAGAATGATTAGGGGCTAAATTAGCTGTCTTGGATTGGGTGTAGCCCCTATTATACAAAAGTGAATCATGTTTTAGGTTTATGTGAATCATGTCCATGACCGTAATGTGAATTCCTGCTTAGTGTGCCAACTGTTCGCTGAATTACTTGAAAGAGTTTTATTCACTGCTTCTAATTAGGGTTTCGGAGATCAACGAAAGTTGAATCCTTTACCTAGTGTGACTTTGCAGGCAATTGATCCACCTAGCGTGAAAACTGTTAGGGTTTTAATTTGGAATAATTGATTACGAAATCTTGTGGCTTTGATAATTTTAGTTTCATGAAAATAGATAATTAACATTAGTTTAGTCAATTTATTGACCTTTGAGAGAAGGCTTAGATGCACTCTAAATGGTAATTCTTTCCACTTCGATCTATTCATGGGCATGGTTTGCTTGACCTAATTGCGATTCATATAGCATAATAGTGTGGTGAACCCTAATCTAGGACCCCTGTTAACATTGAATTAGATAATTCAGCATAATAGTACTATTAGTCAACAACATTTACCTAAAGTGGACTTTTGCCTGACTCAAGTGTTAAAGTTGAATTCGGTTGTTGAAACCAAGTTTCTGTAAACACGACTCGTACTTGCTGTTGCTAGCTACAATTGACATTGTGCACTTGCAGTCACACATTTTAAGGCTAACAAGTTTTTGCAAAAACTTATTAGGGAAAAGTTTTAATATTTATAAACCCCAAGTGCAAGGTGTATCGTTGAGTACTCAGAGTGTCGTCCGCAAAGAGTTGGATTTCAAACTGCCAGAGCTAACTAAAGCATCTCGAGTTAGGCAAAATCGAAGGGGATAGAAAATAGAACTAAACTACTAAAGCGAAAACAAAAGGACTATGATCAGACCTAAGATAAACAAAGTAGTCAAGTCAAGCCCAAACCTTTCCTAGCTATGCTAGCATTCAGAGTTGGTCGGTTGCATCGTTGAGGCCACCTAAGCCCTCTCTCAGGGGTCAATAGGCTAATCTAGTTGCTCTAACCACCTATTTTCATGGGATTAGTTCAACTAAACTACTACGTTGGCGACCCTTGACCTAGCTAACGACGAGACTATTTTCATGTCCCAATCCCAACTATTTTCATGTCCCAATCCGAACTATTCTCTCTACCCACACTAGACAATCGACCCCACCTCTCAGCATAAGTCAATTGCCCCAAAGCAGGGATGAGAGCTCTTTCAAGCATTTCATCGAACACTTGATGGGCGTGAAAGAAAACTCTAAATTCTAGACATAAACAAGGCAGGGTTAGGGCCTAAACAAGGTGAATTAGCCATCAAGGCCTAGCCACAATCCAAACCAACCAAAATTAACAACTATCATCAACAAAATACAAAAACCCAAATTAAATCTAAACTAGCAAAGAAGAAGGCAAACATGAACAAGAGGGGGAAAGAAACTAATATAATCTAATCAATCTAACTAAACATGGATTAATAATGAAAACTAAACATCTAAGCTAAACAAATCCAATACAAAAATTAAACTAGCAAAACCTAAACAACAACAAGATATGAAAGAGAGAGAGAGAAGAGAACTTATGCTTGATTAATGGAATGAACTTGAAATCCAAAGTTTCAAATCCAAAATACAATCTACAACATCCTAGTCTAATCCTTTTATTGAGGTTTTTATTAGCTAAAACATAAACTAAAACTAGCCTAAAATCACCAGAGAACCCTGAGCGACCCCCCGAACAAAACGCCCAAAGGGGCCTTAAATAGGACATCGTGCGGTGGAGCGAACGAAGGGGGGCACGACCGTGCCGCCATGCCATGGCGGCACGATCGCGTCACATGGCACGACCCCACCGTGCTACATTTCTGGCACAGTGGTTCAACCCCACTATCGTCCCTTCTTGCTTGCTTTTGCTCCTTTTTGTCCGTCTTCGCTCCTTTTCACAACGTTTGCTTGATTTGAAATTTATTACCTACAAAAGCAAATAAAACAAGTGAAAACTCTAAAGATTATATTATTATAAGAGCTAAAATTAGATAAAAGGGGCACGTAAAATACGATAAATTATTGCTTAACAAATACCCCCCACACCTACCTTTTGCTCATCCTCGAGCAAAACAAAACAAAACAAAAACTAACCTAAGAACCTAGCTCACTGTCATAAGAATCACAGTTGTATTTAGTGTATGCAATAAGTCTTTTAAACCCTTTGGTTCCCCCAAGTGGATGAGTAAGGTCTCATGAGAGTTTGCAGAAGATATACCCACAAAATCTTGAAAAAGAAAAATAAGTGGAAAAGGAGAAAAGACAATAAAGAAAACAAAATAGATATACAAACAAGGCACAAATATCTATACAAGGGAAAAACTGTAAACATTCTAACCAACCAAATCACCAATGTAACAAATATATTAGCCTGTATATAAACAGAGTATACATATCAAGACTCTCTATCCACATACATGATATCAAAGCACCAACTTTTCACCCCACCGTACATCAAGACTTGGAATCCATCCTAGTGCTCGGTGTGCAAGTGTATCATCATCTTAGGACTTAAGCTTACCAAAATCAAACTCGTTTCCACCTGATTGACACATGCTACATTATTGGCTTGTTAACACAGGAAGCAAGCTTTCCCAGTGGCAGTATTGTCTCAAAGGATAACACCCAGTAGCAGTATTACCTCAAAGGGTAACGCCCAGTAGTGCATGCCTCAAAAGGATACTTGTCATTCCTTGTTTTATGCTTTTCTTTTTCTCCTTTTTTTCTTTTTGCTCTTTTTTTTTTTTGAATGCAGACAAATACTAAAGTAACTGTGTTAAAAATAGGTGGGAGAGCCGATCATGGAAGACTAAGACCATAAGATAATGATGAAAGTATAGATAAGGATAGGATTACACATCGATAATGAACAATTGGGGTTAGAATTAGGGCCTAGAATGACACGCTGAGGACGAAGATATATCATGCACATCACATTCCTATACAAGCTAATAGTCAAAGTACAGGGAATTTAAGTTAATCAGAATAGTACAAAGCTTTCCCGAAGTCAAAAAAATTCACAAAAATATGCATAGGGTATATGACTTCCCACCCCCTTACCTAAATCTCACAATGTCCTCATTGGCAGCCAAGGAGTCACAACCCCCAAAAAAACACACAAAAACAAAATCAGACACACAAGACACACAAAACAAAATAAAACCCACAAAAAGACTCAACGAAGACATATATACATAAGCTAACATACTCACCCAAAAACACAATCTCACCCAATCAACAACAAAACCACACATATATACAAAACTAACACCAACAAAAACAAATATATACCTATCCAACAATACCACCAATCACAACATACAAATATCCACAAAAACACAAAAATGGTGATCATAGCCATCAATGGCTCAACAACATTCCAAATTTCTCCTCAAAGTTGGTCACTAACAAAACCACAACACAATGTCCACAACTAATCACAACATAATATCCATAACTAAACAAAAAGAAGAAAAAGAAAAGAAAAGAGGAGAAAGGAGAAGGGTTAGAATGATCATACCAGGTTAGGTGTTGTGTGCATCTAAACTAGGCCTCGCTAAGATGATGCTCTAGGAGGCTGGAGGAGCATCAGCCACTCCTCCGAGTCTCTCAAGACTCGCGACTTCAATTCGGATGCCGTCAAAGCTCGTAAGAGCTTATCGTGTGCCTTTGCATGCATCTCAAAGTGATGTAAGTAAGAGAACACTAGTGAAGATGTAGCAAATAGAGTTAGTGCCCTTTTAAACTTATCAAATGCTATAGAAAAATTGAAATAATAATCAAAGAAAGTGGTCCACTCAATTTTCCTAGGCATGCCCTCTACGTATGCACAATAAGGGTCCAAGGAGGGATTATACCCTCGAATGGCACCTAGGGACTCATAAAATGCATACAAGTGAGAGGGCGTGGTGGGAAGTAAGGGGGATGAAATGGGGGTCAAGTCAAGTGGCTCGGTGCAAATTGGGTAGATATGCTCAATGCTAGGAGCAGCACCAATCACTAAACTATCATCACACAACTCCTCGAAATGAGCCTCCTTAAGATATGGCTCAACTAATGTAAGTCGCCCTGACCAAGAAAGTAAAACATCCTCTACAGAACTAGCGTCACCCCGAGAAGTCTCGCCCATCTCTAACCCCGTGCACTAAGCTAAAGGAAGGGAGAAGCAAGTAAGATCGAGTTACTAACACTAGTGTCCATAGGTGTGCTAGAAAAGGATGGAGCAACAAATGTCAATGGGGTTAAGGGAGGGCCAAACACTTCCCATAGATTGGTTAAAGGTGCATCATCAACAAGATTAGACTCTAGGGGAAGGGAAGACTCACAATCATTAGAGAGACAAGCCTCAAGTCTAGGGCAAGGTAGACTAGGGTCGATCTCATGCAATAAACCACACTCCCTCATCCTACTAATAGGATGCTCATGTTGCTCATTCATTGTCCCTATTATGGCATCAAGCCTAGCATAACATTCATCGGAAACATTATAATATGGACAAGAATTTACAACATGGTCAAAAGATGAACAACAAGAGCAACAAGAGGAGAATAGGCGTGCAAATCATAGGAAATGGGGGAAGGGCACTCAAAAGACTCATTAGCAATCTCATGGTGCCATTGGCACAAAGCCAATGACTGAAATAAGTCCCAGATATCATCAATGCCTAAAAAGCACATACCACCATAACACATGGACTCAAGGATTGCTCGGGCCTCATGTGTTATCCCCTCAAGCACAACATCACATATTTTCCATTTTTCATACTCAAAAAGCACATATTGAGCATGATAATCATTCAATCAAGACAAATATTACCAAAAAGGTTCATACTCAAATTGAGGTAAATGGAAAATAGCCATTTTGTTTTTTTTCAAATTTTTGATTTTTAAATTTTTTTTGGATTTTTTTTAAAGCCTCGAATGCTCAAATAAACCACGATATTGAAAAATGCCAATTCCCCGATAATGGTGCAAAAACCTATTGGTCTTAAAATGTGTTACCGCAAGTGCATGGTGCCAGTTACAGCTAACAACGGCAAGTACAGGTCGTGTCCACAAGGAACTTAGTTTCAACCACCGAATTTAACTTTAACACTCAAGTCAGGCAAAAGTCGACTTTAGGTAAACATTGCTGACTAATAGTACTATTCTGCTGAATTATCTAATTCAATGTTAACAGGGGTCCTAGATTGGGGTTCACCACACTATTATGCTATATGAATCGCAATTAGGTCAAGCAAACCATGCCCATGAATAAATCGAAGTGGAAAGGATTACCATTTAGAGCGCACCTAAGCCTTCTCTCAAAGGTCAATAGACTGGCTAAACTAATCTTAATTATCTATTTTCATGAAATTAAGATTATCAAAGCCACAAGATTTCATAATCAATTATTCCCAATTGAAACCCTAACTGTTTTCACGCTAGGTGGATCAATTGCCTACAAAGTCGCACTAGGTAAAGGATTTAACTTTTGTTGATCTCCTAGACCCTAATTACAAGCAGTGAATAAAAATCTTTTAAGTAATTCAGCGAACAGTTGGCGCACTAAGCAGGAATTCACATTACGGCCATGGACATGATTCACATAAACCTAAAACATGATTCACTTTTGCATAATAGGGGCTACACCCAATCCAAGACAACGAATTTAGCCCCTAATCATTCTTCCAATCACAATCACGATAAAAAACGCGAAGAACATGTTTAAAGGTAGAAACTTTGAACTACAACGCAACAGAAAGAAGGAAAAGAACGTACTTTAATTAATCGTAGCAACAACCCATAAATTCGCAGCCAATCAATCTTCAATCCAATACTTGAAATTCTAGGGAGAATATTGAAAACCTAGAACACTCAAAATTGCCCTCTTTCGAGAGATGGTCTCTCTAGAGAAGAAAATTTCCAAGATATCAAATTACATCACCCTTGCCGCAATTAATCGCGGTCCACTAAAGTGGCATGGTCGTGCCAGGTGGCACGGTGCCACCGTGCCACTTCCCTGCCCAGTCTCTTCCTGCTTTCTCAGCGTGGCACGACCGCACTGCTCGGCATGGGGTTACCATGCCACATCTCTAGGCCTTGACAACCTCTTTTTTAGCTCGAAACCCACCTTCCTGGCCTTCTTTTTGCGCGAAATTAGCGGGTTTTCCCTCTTTCTTTCAACTGAACTCCTGAAAAGTATAAAAACATATCATATAAGCAAATTGGGGGTAAAAAAAGCCTATTTGATCATTATACTTTGAAGCTCAACCCAGAAAACGCAGAAAGGAGAGGTTAAAATTAAGTCTGAAAGAGGTAAAATGGAGGTTTATCAAAAATATTTTTTTAAAGACTTAAAAGTAGGTAAAATGAAGGGTAAAATTACATATAAAATATGAATTATCACTCGTTGGGCAAGTGTACGGCTTCTGGCGATTCGTCGGCAGCTGATCTACACATTGCTGGCAGTGGTTTTGTCAGAAAGTAAGTAGATGAAGGTCGTAGGCTTGTTTGAGATGGGATTGTCGGCAGTTTCATCATATGGTTTTATTTAGCGGCGTTTTTTGAGGAACCGCAGTGGCCCATATCAGAGGTGACACCGGAAGAGGGTCATGGTGTGGTGGTTGTTTCGGTTGTGGGCTAAGAACGACTAAGGTCAGAGAGCTAGAGAGAGGCATCGACAGCTCTCTGTTTTACAAAGAGAGAGAACTCTCAGCTTCTCATAAAGAGAAAGACCAGAAGGTTGGGGGCCGTGAAATGACGAGGGGGGCTGGGGTTTTTAAGTGAGGATTGTTTTTTTCTTGTTAATCATTCTCTTAAATTATTTGGACATGTAGTCATATATTTATGTTAATAATTTCTAATTTAATTATGGTTCTAATTAACAATGCAAATTCACATGGCTTGATGGATGCAATTAATTCTTTAGTTGAATTAAATTTAGAATTAGTTTCAATTTAAAACACATGAACTCGAAATTAAAAATGTTAATATGTTTAATGTAAGAAATTTTTAAAATCTTACATGCTAATAAGTCGTATAAATTTGTTTCATGTAGCCAGAAATTATTAAATTACATGTAAAGTGATTTATTAATAATCTATTGGGTTGAGATTATGTGAATTTATTTCATATATAAAATTAATTTTAATTATGTAAATTAGTTTTACATTAATTCATTTAATATCTGTGTGATATTTAGGTTATTGTTAATTTGTTTAGATTTTATTGTGGTCCATATGAATGAGTTTTTATGGAAATATAGTAGTTGAATTATTTATATTTCTAGTTTATGATTATATGAGATGATTATGACCCTTGCGATTTTGATCATATGACATGAATGATGAAATTTTAATAATTTAATTACTTAAAAATATGTGCCTTACGTCCATCTTTTAATGTATACTTGTAGATATGGCAACAAACAATGCAATGATTGGTGAGCTACCCACCAGTCAGAAGTTAGATGATACTAACTATGACATGTAAAAACGGAAGATTCAGTATCTGCTGAACGAAAGAGACTTGTTGGAACACTTGACGGTAGCCAAGTTTCCACCATCAGACACGGACAAAGATGGCAAGTCCAATGATACTACTACTGTTTAGTATCAAGAAACCTTACAGGCCTACCAAGACTGGTCCAAGAAGGATCATAGGGCATGCTTTACTGTGTTGCACTGCATGCATGACAACCTAGTTGAAGAATTTGTGGAATGTTCCATGGTTAAGGATATGTGGGACAAGCTCAAAATCCGGTTTGGACAGACATCTGAGGCAAGGCTTTGTACCTTGCAATTAAAATGGATGCAGTACAAAATGTATTTCATTCATATAATGGCTGAGAATTTACGAACCATAAGTGCCATGACTTGTGATCTCAAGTACTGCTAAGGAAATATCTGAGGGGGAGCAAGTCCTGAATGTGATTCGGGTTATCCCTGATAAACCTGAGCATTGGGATAATGTGAAGTTTGTCTTGACTCATTCTGAGCATCTAAAGACCTTTGCAGAAATCCAAAGCCACCTTGAAATGGAGGAAGAATGCCTGAAAATGTTCGGTACTCCTAGTGTGGCTCTTGTTGCTAAGGGAAATAGGCCTAGAGGCAATAAGAACAATCGAGAACAGCAATCTAAGAAAGATTCTCGCCCCCCTCAAAAGGGCAGGCCAAAATGAGTTATTGCCAAGAAGCAAAAGGCTAAGGGCAATGGAGATAAAAATATAGCTCATGTGAAGTGCTATAATTGCGGCAAGAAATGTCATTATGCTTAGGATTGTCCAGAGCCTCAGAAGATACATTTCTCCCCTTATTCTCCTAAATTGTATATTTATTCCCATACATTAACTACTAATTTTTTTTTCCTAATTGGATTGTAGAAACGAGAGCAAGAAAACATATACTCGGGGTTGAGCTGGTTTTGTGGACTTTCATCGCAACCCGGTGGGTTCATCGTCTGTCGCTCTAGGAAACGGCAGTGAAGAGGATGTTTTAGGTGTTGGAACATATCAGCTCAGATTACGAGCAGGAAATAAATTGCTCCTTTTCAATGCTCTCTACGCACCTGAGGTGCGAATTTGGCTTTTGTCTTTAGCTTCTTTAATGAAGCCTAGTTTTGGTTTCAACTCTTGCTCTAGTGGTTCGGACATTTTGTATGGTGGCAAATTGTTTGGCCGTACTACTTTGAAAAACGATTTCCTTGTGCTTGATTTGGATTATTGTTATAATGACTCTTCTTCTTCCTTTGTCACGCATTTTGATTCTAATTTTAAATAAATTGAATGGCATGCTAGACCTGATCATATTGGTCAAGATAGAATGAGTTGACTAGCTAAAAAAGGTCTTTTAGACCAATTCACTGACGTTAAGTTACCTAGATGTGAGTCATGTTTAGCTGGCACGGCGACCACGAAGCCTTTTGGTAAGGCTTTGAGGGCGTCAAGCCCTCTAGAGCACATTCACGCTAATATTTACGGACGCATGAATATTAAAGCACGTCATGGGGATCTCTATTTGCTCACTTTTATAGATTACTATTTGAAATATAGGACGTGTACCTATTATCATATTGCCACGAAGCACTTGATGTGTTCAAACACTTCATAGCCGAGTTGGAGACCCAATTAGAATGAAGAGTTAAGACTCTTCAAACTAATGGTCATGAATACCTCTTGCAAATGTTCAAAGAGTTTTATGAGAAAAAGGTATACGAAGACAACTTATAGCTCCTGGCACTCCACAACAAAATAGTGTGGCACAGCATAGGAATCAAACATTGCTTAACATGGTCAGGTCAATGATGGCACGCGCCAATCTCCCAATTAGTTCTGGGGGATGCATTACTTACAGCAGCTTATATTCTTAATCGTGTGCCAAGTAAGAGCATATTCGCCATCCATATGAGTTATGGCATGATAGAAAGCCCTCTTTGGAGCATTTACATTCATAGGGTTCGACTAGTTATATATACAATCTAACCAATAAACATAGGAAACTTAGTCCAATGACCACCAAAATGGTGTTTATAAGGTATCCTGAACATTCTAATAGATAAATTATGCTTGGAGAGCACCCTAATGGTGGTATGATATAAAAAGATTCCCATAATGTTGAGTTCCTTGAGGATGAGTTCTCAAGTGTTAGTGAAACCAAAAGGACCTTCAGTTGTATGAGTTACAATAAGATAATCTCCATCTCTCTGTGAGGGGGAGAATATAAACACTCACCATGCCACTGAGGATAGTGCTCTTCCTGTGTCTGGAAGAGATGAAGAGACAATGGTTGCCCAAGGGAATCAAACTAAGAATGACATTCATCCCCAGTCTCTAATTCCTGAACATTAGGGTGGTCCACTTATTCAGGATCCCACGTCTCCTAGGAATAGTGGGACTGATTCTCGACCCATTGATGATTTTATACCTCCTAGAGATAAGGGGAGGAATGCCTCAGTGCGTCAAACCCACGACGGTCCTAGACTCCAGAGAAGTAAGCGTGAAAGAATTCCTCGACGATATTTTCAAATCAGAGAGGAAATATCCCTATGCACTCATTTGGAAATAGAAGAGCCTACCTCTTTTCAAGAGGCTATTGATTAACCAAACATTAAAGAGTGGATAGATGCCATGATAGATGAAATGGACTCTATGGCAAGAAATAAGGTTCAGGAGCTTGATGATCTTCCTCCCCGATGTAAATCGATTGGAAAAAATGGGTTTTCAAGATAAAACATCAGGTCGATGGATAAATCGATAAGTTTAAGGCCCACTTAATAGCAAAGGGGCTTACCCGAATTGAGGGATGACTACGAAGAGACTTTTTCTCCTGTAGTGAGAATTGCTTCTATTCACCTACTTCTGGCCCTGGTTGCCCATTTGGATTTAGAATTGTTTTAAATGGATGTAAACACTACTTTCCTTAATAAAAATCTTGAAGAAGAGATCTACATGGATCAACCTATTGGTTTTGTATCAAAAGTTCAAGAGGACAAAGTTGTCATCTTAAAAGGTCTATTTATGGTCTCAAGCAGTCTTCTAGAGTGTAGTATTTCAAATTCTATGAAGCTATTATTTCTTTTGGCTTAAATATGATCTCGGAAGATCATTGTGTGTATGTCAAGAAAACTACAAAGGGGATTATGTTTCTCACTTTGTATGTTCACGCCATACTGTGAGCTATAAACGACAAGGAGATGATCCAAACCATTAAGCAATGGTTATCTTCCATCTTCAAGATGAAAGACATGAGCGAGGCTAGGTATGTCCTAAGCATAGAAATAACTCGGAACCGTTCTAAGAAGTTTATTGGTTTAAGTCAAGAAGCATACATTAATAAAATCTTGGAATGTCTTTGGATGCATTATTCTAAGCCGGTGGATACTCCAGTTAAAAAGGGTCTAATCTTAAGTCTTAACCAATGCCCAAAAAACAGATAAGGGAAAAAGAGGATGAGTAATGTTCCCCATGCAAATGTAGTATGAAGCTTAATGTATGTCATGTTGTGTACACGACTAGACATTTGCTTTGCAGTTGGTTTGGTAAGTCATTACCAAACTAACCTAGGGCCTACTCATTGGCAAGCCATTAAGAGAATCTTTCGCTACCTGCATCGTACAAGTGACTTGGTCCTTTGCTACCAAGGTGGAAACCTTAAGTTAAGAGGATGTTAGGATGTTGATCGGGGGTGGTGATCTGGATGAGCCCAAGTGTACCTCAGGATATGTTTTTACCTAGGCGGGTGAGCTGTATCTTGGTAAAGTAAGAAACAAGACTGCATAGCAGTTTCAACTATGAAAGTAGAGTATGTTGCTTGCTGCCTTGCCGCTGTAATTTGGCTAAGGCGTTTTCTCCAGGATCTCAGAGTTGATGGTCCTATAGAAATGATGTGCGACAATACCGTTGCCATCCATTTTGCTAAAGATCTGAAGTTCCACAAGAAAACTAAGCATATAAAGAGGCGTTATCACTTTGTTCGGCATGCCATTAAAAGGAAAGAAGTTTCCATTAAGCATATATCTACAAGTAAAATGATAGCAGATCCTTTAACTAAGCCAATTCCTAGATATGCTTTTAAAGCTCATGTGATGAACTTAGGTCTGTGTAGGACTTAGTTTTTGGATGTATCTAAGTGTATGATGGACATGTTTTTCCTTGTATTAAGTATTTATAAAATAGAAATTGATGTTTCTTTTCAAATGTTCATAAATATGCAAGTACACTATAACGCACATTGAAATGTCACCGGGGTTCTGATGGGCATAGTCACACAAGCAGTCGCCTTGATGCTTGGGTAGTAGGTAGGATGAGACTGAATTATATTGGCACTAGGTGCGCAATAGTGATTACTCATACTAGAAATGTATGAATTAAAGAATATAGTTACCTTAGTAAGTCTAAGATGAGACTCGAGGGAGTCGAATATGAAATACATTTTCATATTGAAACCTTATAGTTGAATCTTGGGTGCCGAGGTTAACATTATATACGTTGATCTAATGACTCAGGCTAGCTTTTTAGGTAAAAGCCAGACTAACGATTCGTATGGCATAGAAGAGTGGCATGCCTAGCTTAGTGGGAGCTATGTTGTGACGCACTTTCATACAGTGTGTGCTAAATGTCGACCTATTTAATAAGCGACAAGCAAGTTCCCTTCCCTTATTACTGTTTAACCCTCATTGGCAATGCTCTTTGACTTAGAGTTATAATATGAAGTCAAAACATGATGTTGCTACTTTCATGTGCTTTTCTAAATGCTAAGATGTGTACGGTCCAGCGGAACATATTAGGAAAGCAGTTATGTTAAGATAGATTATTTTTAACTGCCTAAGATAGAATCATTTCCCCATCACTATATCAAGACCAGGCGATTATACTCAGTACATAAGCAATTGATATATCAGGTATAAAGGGACAGTGTATGCCATTTGTGATATTTCGAATGATTCGAGATATTGATATTTTGTGAAAGTATTATGTCAAATAAATGGTGACTTGATACAACACTACTGGTTTGTTTTTTGTCACATGCTCCATTCCCAATATGAAACGTGATGAGATTCATTAGCAGAAAGATATGGAATTTGTGATTTATATGACCGAGGGGAGTTGTTAACTAGAGAAGTAACGATCACATTATTATAATATAATCAGCATTGATGCGTCAGTTACAAGAAGATTAATTCAATAATTAATTCCCTGATTCTATTATATAATGTGTGCTATTATAAAAGAGGGAAAACAGATCAGGAAGAAAAGTGGCCTAGATCAGAAACATTCCCTATATGAATTGATCTCTCTACTCTCTCCCTCTCACACCCTAGCCATCAACAAGGTCCAGGTCTGGAGTGTGACATTTCTAGTGACTCTAGTAGCCACCTAATTCGTGTGTAGCATTCAATAGACAAGTTTTGGAATCAGCATCAAGGTAAGTCCCACTAATTCCAACAATTTACAATTTTAATTAATATTGGGTTTCAAAATTACGGACTATAAAGACTAATAAAAGTTTTGAAAGTCCATATGATCACTCCTAATAATTTTCTGATTGTCAATACATATTTATGTTAGCCATAATTATAAGTACCACACCATATCAGTCCATATAAGCTGATATTAGTATACATATTTTCTGATTGTTAATAGTCTATACTAGCGTAGACCTGTGCTATGCATCATGCTTGATGAAATAGACCTTTAGAGCATATATGTTATTTGAAAATTTTAAAAACATTACCACTACATACATATTTGATATTATAACCTAAAAAACATAAGAGGATAAGAAACTATTGAAAAAACTGAAAAACTATCAACTTAATACAGTGCAACTGAGATTAATAGTGCATAAAACCAATGATGGTAATATATATGAAGATAAAGATAATGGTAAATGACATGATGATAAGCTAATCAGTAGAGTAGAACGGCGAAGACTCCTCTTCCTTTTCTTGTACTTCTATAGAAATATTTTTGTTAGTATTCATTTTATTGCTAACATTAATATAAACAAAGCATATGTGTACGTATTGTTTAGTTGGCATACTTAGATTTGGTATTTTTCAAGTGGAAAACTTCTTCCTTCCAGTCGACCGATGTAATAAGACTAATAGGCAGTTCTACGTCTTACTGAAGTGGACGCTCAATAATAAATACCCTCAATTTGTCTAGGTGATCATCTAGAATGGCGTACAACGAATGGTCACCATATGGCTGAGGAAAACATAAATGTGAGATTGTTAGTAATAAGTAATCACGCAACAAATGGTGTAGAAAGTGATGAAAGTATAGTACCAATGCTACATATGAATCCAGTTCTACCGTGGTTGCATGTAGAAGAACTCGTGCGTCCTTGTGAAGAACAATAAATGTTCTATAGCCCATATGATCTCTCAAGAGAACTATGAAGATGTACCTATAATTTTAAGTAAGTTAGTAAATAATACCATAAACATTTTGTGTGAAATTGCATAATGATGAGTACACAACAATAGAAAGCCAATTATGACAACCCTTTTTTGAGTCAAATTTGGTGTATTTGGACACATACAATAAGGAACATTTAGAGCAAACACATAAGTGTGGGAACTTTTTTTGTAATTAGTGCAAGCATCGTAGACCAACGAGTAGATGTCCTGGACATATGCAAAAATGCGGAAAAATCTCACTTGTATATAGAAAACTTATAACGTTACGTTGTTGTTAAATGTTTTATATGAACGCATAAAGTTATAAAAAAAAGGGAATGTCTATTTTACGTTTGGCCTCAATGCATATTCGTCCAATCTGATGCTCTGAGCAGCAAATAACTTCTCAAGATGAACCATTGTAATGTCTCTTATGCATCAAATCAAAGTGACCCATTAAACCTTCAGTCCCAAAGTACCTAATACATGCAACAAAAATATTAAGTGTGAGTTCTATCTGAAACTTGCACTTACTACGAAAAGTATTTTATGTTACATTTTGTAAGTACAATCCTTCAAAGGCATCTGTTGCTTCAATATCATGATTAATCAACAATCTACTAGTTGGTAAAGTAGAAACTGATATCCCTCCGAGCAATTTATTTTAAAAACTGGGTTAATACAATAGTATGTCATCATATTGTCAAAAATTAAACAATTTTACCAAAAAGGGATTGTTAATTGGATGGTAAGTGTACCTTCGTAGCTCCTAACATGCACCCAAGAAGCCAGAAGTATGTTTTCATTATACATGTGGTGGCGAAGACGAGTGGCCGAGTGCCCTCAAATTCCGCAAAGTCTTCCCACAAAGTTGATCTCAAAGTGTGCATCCTATGTGTAACTGTTATATGCACTGACCTTAGAAGATAAATATGCATTAATAAGAAAGTGAAAAAAATTAGTAATGAAAATACATACTGCATATCACATAGTAACACTGCCCCCTTTGCAGTGCCCTTCTTTTTTGTTCTTTCTAAAGGCGATATAGCAACTACCATGCCGATAATATCTGTAGCAGAATCAAATAAAGACAGCATAAACACTTAGAAAAATAAACCTGTATAAATAGGCTACAAATTTGAACATTTAAACAATGTTACCTACAACATTATCATATAATCGTAGACGTGGCGGCATATTGATACACGGCACAAAAGGGGGGAGGTGTCGGTAGGGAATATCATGACGATCCTTTAAAACCTCAAGAAATGTCGTCGATGATGTAAAATTCAATCTTAAATTTTTATTGACAACATCCATTTCGCCATCTGTTGCACCATCAACTGATAGCCTAGAGATGCGATGAACTTTGCCAGCTATCAATGGACTCATCCATTTATTAATGTTATCATCACCTTTTATGATGCCTAATATCTCATCACACTGTAAAATAGTATAGTATCTTAACAATCTGTACATATATATGGGTAGATCGGACTATAACAATTTAATGACAAAAATACCTGATGATCTATGAATATGACTTTCCATATTTTACATCCCTTATATGTTCGCGTGCACATGCATCACATAAGACGAACAAACACTGACATAGATTTGTTATAGGGGTTGGTCGCACATATCGGGATAGAATTGTGTGTTGAATCTTCCATCTCTATAATAAACAACAAAGGAAACAAAATATTTATGCAAGCCCATGTTATATTTAACATTGTAAAAGGGAAAATAAATTACGTTTTACAAATGTGTAACAATTACATGTTAATGTATCTAGAAAGTGGTGAACCAAGCATCAGGAATGCCATAAAAAATTTTCCAATAGACAATACTTTTAGTGATATTATGAGGCATATTCCTTTTGTTGCAAATCAAAAACTTTAGTCCTGAAGGAGAAGTGATTCAAGAGATTGCGATATATATTGGACATAGGAGAACACAAGTTTAGGAAGATAAACGCCCACACATTGCAACGTTTGACCTTGGCTTTTATTAATTATCATTGCAAAAACCAATTTCAAAGGGAATTATCTCCTCTTCAAGGCAAATGGTGATTCTTTAGCTAAAGGAGTTAGGTCAACTCTTGGGATAGTTACTGCTTGCCTAATATTTCGCCCGATCAAGATTTTTGCTTGAACCACCTTATTTCCAAGCCTTTCAATAATCAAGCGAGTGCCATTACATAACCCTCGATGGATCAAGGTTTCTCAAGAGAACCACAAGAGCACTAACTTTCAACTTAATTTCATGATTCCAAAAGCCTGAAAAGTTCATACCGTGTAATAGCTCAAGTGGATTAATGTCTTCAATTATGGAATCAGTATTACTTGGTAGGAATGTGTCCGAGCTCAGATACATATGGCTATTAACAAGGAGCATTGCCAAAATTCCATTATTAAATTCATCCACATCAGTGTTTAGGGATGCCAAAATACAAGGATCTTGAAAGTATGACTCATCTTTATATCGGTCAAACAAATACAGGTATAAGAATTCTATCAAGTTTTTGAGGCCATTACGGTCATTCTGGATGAGGAATTCTTCAGGAATTTCTATCCAGTCAGGCTCACTACCTCCTAAGAATGATTATCCTTGAATGCAACCATCACCAACATTTAATGCCCATTCTGCAAAACTTAGCAATAAATTCATTATGACTTGAATTTGAATGCATGAGTCGCATGTTGATTATAAGAAGTTGAACATTACAGTAGCACCGAAATGATGCCCTTGATATTGAAGATACAATAATATCTGCCCTAATTAGTCGAGATAATTCTAACTGTTTAGAAATTGAGCAAGTGGTAGTCTCATCTGCATCAATTGGGATCTTAAACATTGAATAAGCAGTTTTTCCTAAAGGTAACAATAGTGCAGCTATACCGAAGGATGCCACTGAGAGCACCATCAAGCCCTTTGACCTAAAATATTTTATGATAGCTTTCCAAAGATACATTTTCCCAGTTCCCCTACTCCCATAGACAAAGAAATAGCTTTCGCTGCCACGTTCATCTAAATAAGTGGCCGACTTAAAACCTGCATTTGATCCGAATTCAATGGCAGGAGCAATATGTCAAGGTTCTCTTTCTCCTTTTCTGATCATAATCTGGAGTCTCTCTTATATGGCTATTACCAAGTCGTTGCACCATATCAGGTAAAGGTAAAGGCATAGGAGGGTAGTTTTTCAACGATCGACCATTTCTATTCAAAATCAACTCAATTTCATAAAGTCCAAGATTTCTCCTCTATTCATCACTTATCTCTAAACCATGGTCATTGAGGTCTCTTTACATGTGTCTTTGTAAATCATCAATAAGATCTTCCCAATGTTGTTCCCATAGTTGATAAGAATGTGATACCTCTAAAAACATAAGCATTGAACAGAACATACTCCATAGTCCAGCCCCTGTTGCCCATGTTGATGTCTCTGTTAGTGCCTCATGCCACTCATTAGTGTCATCAAGGAGCCCTCGGGCTAAGCAAGCTTTCTTAAAAGTTGAATATAAGATGCCATCAATGGTTCTTAAGTCCTCAAACGACGATGTGGCTCCCTGCACAATATGCAACAACGTCTAAGATATTATCTCTCTCCCATGTTTGGATGGGCATATAGCAATCGTCCAATGCATGCCCTTTATTTTCTTTTAGTCCATTTCTTCAATGTTTTATACATTCCAAACATGGTAAGTTGTAAATGTCTCATAAGTGTACCGTCTTACTTTAATATCTTCAATATTCACAGTAAACCAACCCATTAACATGGTAGTCCTCTCGCTTACTGCATTGACAACTTGATGAAGTTCATTACGATCATTGAATATAACATACTATTATCCTGATAAGTGATATTGTAATAATTCCATATATGGGTAACGATATGTAATGTCAAATTCAAATATTCTCCAATGGCATCAACGGGTGATACTTGACAACAATCTAAGTATTTATTAATCTCATCAACTACTTCATAATATTGAGGACCTATTTCATTTTCTGCATTTTGAATATTATCTTCAATAACAATGGTTGCCCAATCAGGTCCCTTATTGATGTAGTTATGAAGATACTTAATGACCTTCTTTTGTGCACAACGTCGGACACTAACATGTGCATGATATTTGACATAAAGATCGCAGTTAAATGGTACTATCTATCTATTATCAATACTCTTACCATAGCTAGTTACGCTTCTACCATCATTTCTGTGTCTATATCTAACAAAAATATTTTCTTTAATAATGGTATCATCATAGAAAAGTTTAGGATAACGTTTCATACAAGTGCCACCATCCATGCATGGCGCATAAGGAATACCAGTGCCACATGGGCCGTGAATTATATGCCTTGTGACAGTTTGAAATGCAAGGGGAACAGTATCTATATCAGGGAGCTCTACACATATGATACGATCTATGTCTTTTGCGAAAGTTAGCTTATCTTCACTCGTAAGAGTTAAAAGTATATGGGTATGCGGTAGTCCCCATTTTTGAAATTCAATAACATACATCTGAAGATGGAATACGTGAAGGAAGAATATGGCAAGATAATAAATTAGCATGATTAAAGTGGGAAGGAATTTAATTTCGCTAACACTAATGGCATGGTGGGAAGATGATCATACCTGCAATGACTTTTCCAAATACATTCCTCTCTTTAAAGTCTCGTTTTAGCTTTTTCAGACTTAAGCAAAAAATACGCGCAACAATATCTGGTCAGTCATTCGCATGTTGGCCTGGTTGTTGCGACAAAGCTTCTTGGATTTTAGGCTAGTTTGGATTGCAAGTGAATGTGACAAAACATTGGGATAGCCCATTTGATTACAGATGGCCATTGCATCAAAAAAGTGTTGCCTTATATAACGTGGCCCTCCTGTAAATGATGCAGGTAGTGTTAACCTCTTCCCTACAGATAAGCATCATTTTCTCCAACTATAACAACATCTTGCAAGCCACTATACAGTGCTGCTCGTAGTGTACCTTGGTGGTCCCTAAAATATCTTAACCTCGAAGCCTCAATCGCAGCATAGCAATCAACAATAATAAGAGGAACAATTACCACACCGAAGTAAAATATTCCCCTCATTAGGTCTATATTGTATGAGTAGCGCAATAAATTCTCTCATAGTGACATTTTTTCGATTACTGCTTGATCCTTCAACACATTGAATATTGAGTGATCAACCATCTGTTCCATATGAAAATAGCAAGGGATATTAAAGAGGCATATATGACGGATGAGTTTCATATATTCACTGCAAATTGACATCTATTTTGTGAACAATGATGTCTCGTTCCTCTTCTCGTCCATAATCACCCCCCATTATAAGAGCAGCAACTTCGTCTATTGTAGGCATAATATATTATCGTCCAAGACGTGCTTTGATAAGATGAATTCTTAAATCAACGACATTATCAGCCTGCAGGATATCTCTTGCATTTCGAAAAACCCTTACATAAGGTTTGACAGTATCAAGCATGCGTTATAAGGCCTGTAAAGCTACATGATCAACACCTTGTACACTTTCTTGGCTAGTCAAAGGTCTGCATCAATTTCAGATTTCATCATATGTGTCACAAATATATAGTTGAGCAAATTTTCGCTTTTGGCCTTCTGCGGTGAGTTATTAACCAATCCGAAGATAATTTTTTTCCCTTATTCTGAATGAGTAAGGACCATGTCCATCCATTACATAGTGGTCAATGCATTCACCCATAGATGTGAATGATAACATGTAGCTACATGTCCTTATGTTATCAAGAAAACTCGGTTGATTAAATAATGTGTTCAGCAACGAAGGAGGTGGAGGTCATGCCGACAACATAACACGAGCACTTTGATAGCATATCGTGAATCGACGCTGGGAAATACTGGTTTTTGCAACTCTTTCATCCAACCACATGGTCGCTTTACAGTGATCACAAAAAAAAAAAACAAGTCCCTGTGAAATTCCAACGGCTCAAGAACCTTTTGACATGTGGATTCGTATGTGCAATTGCTAGCTGAATTGCTCTAGATTCTGCTTGATGGGGCTCGCATTCTACAATGAACTATGACTGTGTTTCATCTCAGTGACACCGGCTAAATAGCCTCCATCGTGCATTATGTCGAGCAAGTCTAGTTTGTAGTCTACTTCTAGTGCTCTCAGCTCTTCCAGGTGGAGTTTTCATTACTATGTGACAAAAATTATATGCACGATGAATTAAAATATAATCTCATATTTGAGTCATATGGAACTTAATTACTTATACAGATCATCCATTAATGTCTCATCATTTTTTATCTTAAAAAGGGCAGTTGTGTTTTATGATCTAGAATTATGGATTGGAAATTTTGTTATGATGAATTTTTTTTATTGTTAATACAATTAACTGCTTGTGGAAAATGTGAGCAGCACGTTGTGATTATGTATAGATGCTTCGTAAGTTGTATTTCCTTTTTGTGGGTGTGCTTCACGAGAAGAAAGAATGCCCTCAAAATTTTTTATTCTTAAAAATGACAAATATGGATCACAAAGAAAATAGCACATTTTATTTGAAAATTGTTTAAAGTGTTAAGAAACTTGTGCTAAGTTATATTCAATTTTTTTTTTGGGCTGTGTTTCAGAGAAGGAAATACTCCCCTCAATTTCTTTAATATTAAAAATGACATATATAGTTCACAAAGAAAATAACACATTCTTCTTTTAAAACAGATATTTATGTGATTTATTGTAGTAGTATTTAGAGAAATGAACAATTTTTCAGTCGTATGTTTTATTTTTTTTTTTTTGGTAAGTGTTAGATAGTGATGTCACTCATGTCTATTTATATTGAGTTTTGAATATTATGATCATTACTGTAGCAATTTATATGTATCTCAATTAACTTCAACTATTATTATCAACTTTCAGTTAAACTATCAGCAGTTTCATATTGGACAAATACGCAAGATAAGAGAAGCACTTATAACATCAATGCATTGTATTTAAAAGACAAATATCTTGAGCATTCAATCAAATTAACACAATTAAGAGATTAATAATTGTGTTCCATATATGAATTATGAAAGACAAAATATATGTTATCATATTTCTATTTTTTAGCTTACTAATAATATTATCTTTCTAAAGCACTCATAATTCTCCCTAAAATTTATAAATAATTATTGTTGATATTTTGTTTAAAATAAATTTGCATTTCAACCATGAAAATGAGACATTAACAAATTAATAATTAAAATGAAATCTATACACAAACATATATGTATATTGCGATATATATATATATATATATATATATATATATATATATATATATATATATATATATATATATATACATATATATATATATAGATATATATGTACATGAGTATACACACACATACACACACATATATATATATATATATATATATATGTGTGTGTGTGTGTGTGTGTGTGTGTGTGTGTGTGTGTGGTGTGTGTGTGTGTGTGTGTGTGTGTGTGTGTGTGTGTGTGTGTGTGTGTGTGTGTGGTTGCGTACGGGTCCAAATGGGCTTGGTGGGCTAGATTATGTGTGGCTCACACTAGTCCATCCTATAAGCACGACTGAAGGAAGGAAATAAGCCGAAACCCTAGATCCGCATCGCATCCCAACCATCGCTTAAAACGTCTCTTCTTCCCTCAATTTTACTCTCACTCTTACTCTCACTCTCATTCGCACGTTCTCTCTCTATCTATCAGATCGTCAACCCCTTAACTCTCAAGCTTGGCTAGCGGTTGCTCTGTTGGTGTAGAAAGAAAATCAAAGGCGTTTTCTCTATTCTTGTAGAGAGAAAATCGATCTTCACTTCGGAATTTGCAAGGCACAATTGGTTTGTTCTTCACATCTCTTATTATTAAGAAAATCGATGTTTAGGTGCTCTGTTTGTAATGGATTCAACCCTTTTGAGGTCTGAAACTTTTGGCTTCTCTTTACTTCTGTGCATGCCTGTTTTTCACTTCTCTTTGTGCTCAAATGTTTGGTTTAATTACTCTATTTGAGCTTTTTAAGTTGGGAATCTGATTTATATAGTACTTAGATGCTCTGTTCTTCATTTCTGCAATATCTATCCTCTCATTCACTACTTATCTTCATCTCTCTGAAAAATAGATCTATGTCTTTGAAGCTGCTTGAATTTATCCAAGAATTTAATGCTTTTGAAAGCTAAATTTGTGCCTTTGAGGCTGCGTGGAGTAATCTTTTTAAATCTATTTTTGATTTATGTTGGTTATTTCATTGATTGCATTTGATTTTGATTTTGATTTGGCTTTAATATTCTTTTTTTGTTGTGATTGTATGAAGGTTTTGCCGAACTAGCAGACTCTTGATTACTCTAGCTTGAAGCTTGTGCTTGTCGATGATGGAGGCACAGGTATGATTCCTGATTATATCGCATTAGTTGTGTTATGAATTTATCTTAGGGTTTCTAAAACTTTTTTCCATGTAATTACAAGGATTTTTGATTAGGGTTAGGTTTTTAATGTAATTCCAAAAAAACTCAAATGAGTTTTTCTGATATTGCTCTTGCACATGTTTTTGTTAGTATGTTCAATTGGAAATCAGAAATTTTTTATGAAATGGAAATGCTACCATAGTTCAAAGATTAGGATCTCTGTTCTTATGTTAATTTGATCTATATACATCTTCATGTTCAATAATTTGAGATTGGCCTATCATTTGGCATGCTATAATTGGGGAAACTAGATGTGCCAGCTGTGGTTCTAGTTTGATATGTGTAGGCCGCTGTTTTTGCCTGGGTGCTAATGAAGTTTGGATTTCAATTTTGTTAGGATTTTGATTTTATGTTGTGCTTTTTTGACACAGGTTACAAGTGTCATAGAGCTTATTGGGAGGACAAAGAGCTTCTGGTGAGAGCTATTTTATATGGTTCATTCTGCCAATTGACATGAACTAATTATAATCTCAATATTTTTTTATTTTTGTTTATACGGCTTGAGATTTGGTATTGATCTTTGATTGATCTGTGAAGGTGATATGCATTATTAGATGTTCCTCTCTTCCTTGATTTCATGACCTATTCAACCCGTTCTTCCTATCGGGCATCTCTTTTCCTCATACTATTTTCTGGGTTTTCCTTCTTTTGCTTTTCTATCTCTGGGTATTTTTCTGTTGGGTTGTTTGTATTTTTTTGTCATTTATGTGATTGTTTTCAAAAAATTTTAATTAGTTTTTCTGGGTGTGTAATATTGTTGGGTTTCTTGAGTGTATTAGTGGGTCAGGAGTCATTTTCTCAGGTGTGTGATTAAATTCACTTGATGCAGTGTGCAAATTTTTTCTTTTTTTATCTTTTACCACCCACACATTTGCTCTAGTTATTGGTGGGTCTTTATCAAAGAAAATATGTGCATCTGAGGTTAGACTTGGGTAGGCATTGCTTTGGGTATGTGCTGTCAATTATAGTGACATTATATATGTATTATTAGCTAGGTATCCTACCCTCTGGCTCTCATCACTTTGTAACGGCATTGCTTTGACATTATATATGTATCATAATTGATGTTTGGTTGATCTATGAAGGTGATAAGTATTATTAGCTAGATATGTTTGGAATTTCCCAATTTTATGTCCATCTCTTGCTTGATTTCACGTCTTATTCAACTTGTTCTTCCTATCAGGTATTGCTTTTCCTCATACCATTTTCTGGGTTTTCTTTCTTTTTCCTTTCTGTGTATGTATTTGTATTTTTTGTCATTTATGTGATTGTTTTTTAAAATTTTTTTAATTAGTTTTTCTGGGTGTGTAATGTTGTTGGGTCTCTTGATCTAGGGGTGCGGTGCATGGTTTTTGGTCGTATAGAAAGTTAGATCCGTTTGCTACTGGTGAAGCTTAATCATTTTCGTTGTTTTAGGGTTTTATTACCTTTAGTTAATTTTCATCTTATTTTGAGGTTTTCGATTTCTAATTTTGTTCATTTTAACTTGGATTTTCTTTATCTTTTTCTGTTTTGACCTTGTTTTCCTTCGAATCTTGTTATCTAACTCCTTTCTAGTTGAATCTTATTTTGTTCATTTAAATCTTTGGGTTTAATTATGGAAATGTGATGAATACAGATGTGGGAAGATTTGATTAGGAAGGCTTAAGAATGGGGTTGATCTAATTATGAAGGCTGAAGAGATCCTTTGAATTCTATTTACATGACTCCTTTCCAGTTGAATCACATTTTGTTCATTTAAATCTTTCAGTTCAATTGTGGGAGTGTGACGAATGCAGATGTGGGAAGATTTGATTATGAAGGCTGAAGAATGGGGCTTGATCTGATTATGAAGGCTAAAGTCTAAATGAATCTGGTATGTATGTTTGGCTATTTCATATGGTTCTTTCTGTCATTTGAGTTGAACTAAATATAATTTTCTCCTCCATTCTAATTTTGTACCCTCAAGTTCACGATATTGTTGTGCGTGTGATTATAATCTTGACATTCATGATGTGGACGATGATGACAACAATAAGGGTACTTGAGATTTTCTTCCTAAAACAGGTATTTCAGATTTTATTGCTAAATACATGCTTCAAGTAAAGTATTTTACATTTTCCTATCATCACACATGCTTTTATTACATAATGTGCATATGTGTAGGAAAGTGATTTATATTTCTGCTGATAAAATTTTTCTTTCGAGTCCTATGAGAGTAAAATTTTGTTTTGTATTAAACCCTAGTTATACGAGGCTAGCATGTGATTTTTGAGATGATCTTTCTCTGGGTTCTTTGATATTGAAAAGAGTGTTGGGGAGCTCTTTAATTTTGCTCATAGAACTTTGAAGGCTTCTTTTATCCTAGATGTATAATGGTTAATAGCGTGCAAACTGAGTGTGATAGGATAAACCTGAAAAGACAGTGTGATAGCACCTTTTGTTACCTGATATATGGAACAAAGTTACCTGAGATTAAGTTATGCAAGATACAGGTCCGCAATTGGAGATATGTGTACATGTGTAATAAAGTGTTTTATATTTCTGCCAATGAAATTTCTATTTAGAGTCCTATGAGACTAAAATTTGTTTTATATTAAACCCTAGTTATATGAGGCTGACATGTAATTTTTGAGATGATCTTTCTCTGGGTTCTTTGATATTGAAAAGGGTGTTAGGGAGCTCTTTAATTTTGCTCATAGAAATCTGAAGGCTTATTTTATCCTAGATGTGTAATGCTTAATAGCATGCAAACTGATTGCGATAGGGCAAACTTGAAATTTTTCCACATTTTTTTGAGCTGTTTCCAGGAGTGCTTAAAAGGTTGTTGCCATAATTCATTTTTTGAATTCAGAGTCTTTATGATTATTAATCTATGATGTCTAGCATCTAGGTACTTGATCTCGCATCACGAATATGCTTCTTTCCTCTTTTGTTCCTTAAGTCTTAAGTGTCATACTTTTGGGGCTTTTTTTTCCAATTAAGTTATAAATGCTCTAAAGCCATGTCGCAACATCTAGATTGTAGAGCGTTGATTTGTTCCTTATATTATTTTTCTTCTTGATCTTGGTGTTTGGGGATTATTGGTTTCCTTATATTATTGGGATTTTGGTGAAGTTTACTCAAGGCAATGTCGTATATTTGGCCTTGTCTACTTGGAGTTGGATCTTTTTTGTAACCCTGATGTTTTGGGGTCCTTTTTTTGGGTTGTTTCCATTAGTAAGGGGTGCTTAAAAGGCTGCTGCCATAGTTGTTCATTTTTTGAATTCGGGGTCTTTATGATTATTATTCTATGATGTCTAGCATCTGGGTACTTGATCTTGCATCATGAATATGCTTCTTTCCTCTTTTGCTACCTAAAGTGTCATACTTTTGGAGGTTTTTTTTTTTCAATTGAGTTATAAATGTTATAAAGCCACGTTGCAACATCTAGATTCTAGAGTACTAGTTTGTTCCTTGTATTATTTTTCTTCCTTGATCTTGGTGTTTGGGGATTATTGGGGATTTTGGTGAAGTTTATTCAAGGTAATGTCATGTATTTGGTCTTGTCTACTTGGTGCTGCATCTTTTTTGTAACCCTGAGGTTTTGGGGTCCTTTTTTTAGGCTGTTCCCATTAGTAAGGAGTGCTTAAAAGACTGCTGCCATAGTTGTCATTTTTTGAAGTTAGGGTCTTTATGATTATTATTCTATCATGTCTAGCACCTAGGTACCTGATCTTGCATCATGAGTATGCCTCTTTCCTCTTTTGTTCCTTAAGTGTCATACTTTTAGGGCTTTTTTTAATTAATTTATAAATGTTCTAAAGCCACGTTGCAACATCTAGATTCTAGAGTACTAATTTGTTCCTTATATTATTAGTTTTCCTTGATCTTGGTGTTTTGGGATTATTGGTTTCCTTATATTATTTTTCTTCCTAAAATGGATATTTCATATTGGATTTTGTTTGTAATATGACAGAAACTATGAGATTTGGAAAGGCATCTGCCTAACTAGTACATTGGAATTATGTAATTATTTTCCTGCGATGAAAGTCCTTAAACCTTGAAGTGTTGTTGTGCACACGATCCTGGCGAAGTTTGTGTCAAAATATATGTCAGACACCTAAATGGTACACAAAGTTAGCTACGAGATTTAGAAAGGCATTTGTCTAATTGGTACACTAGAGTTGTGTAATTATTTATTCGAGATAAAAGTCTATAAACGTTGAATTGTTGTTGTGCAAAATAATCCTGGGAACGTTTATGTCAAAATATATGTTGAACACCTAAAATATACACAAAGTTATGAATTTATAAATATACACGAAGTCATAAATTTATTGGGATCATATATTAGAGAGATTGAAGTTGTGCAATTATTTACATGATGTAAAAGTGTTTCAATCTTGAATTCTTTTTGTGCACATGATTCTGACAATATTTATGTCAAACACTCAACCGTCATCGATTTATCAATTGTAAGATCTTGCATTTCATGATTTGGACCACTAATTTATCTTTGAATCTTACCTTGTGGTTCAACTGCAGATGTCCGGTGGAAGGGCTAACAAAAGAAGTGATTATGTGTTTTGATACGTGAAAAAAAAAAAAAAAACAGAGGGTAAAAAGGCTCAACCAAATGATAGCATTGAAATTTATAGATGTAGTAATTGTGTCTCAGTAGGAGACATTGATGCGGTTCATCTGCCATGAAATTGTTTTGGCAGTGTATATTGGTTTTTGGGGGGGAATCCACAGTAAACCTGATATTTGAGCTAGGGTGGGGGAGTCCTCTTGAGGTGGGGAATTTAGTAACTTGAGGAGGCGGGAATGTCACATCAGGTGGAAGTACTTCTCGTCAGTTACTCTTATTGGGTTTTTTTTTTTTTTTGGTTGTATGTATTCTATTTTCTTTTTTGGAAAATTCAAAACAAATATAATATTTGAGGTAGCATGGTGGAGTCCTATTGGGGTGGGGAAGTTAGTGACTTGTGGAGGTGGGAATGTGACAATATAAACTCTTATCGAGGGGTTTTTTCTTTGTGTGTGTTGTATACATTCTATTTATTTTCTTTGTTGGAAATTCAAAATAAATAGAATATTTCAGTTGGCGTGGAGGTTGCGGGAGTTAACAATGTGAGGAAGTGGGAATGTGGGGTGTTAAGTTTGCTCAGGTTTAGTTATTAGTTTAATCCAACAAAAATAGCTATTTCAACGACTTCGATTAAATAGGTCAATTAATTTAACGGTGTGGATCGTGCTAATCTCCACAAATCACTCTCGTTACAGCATTCTAGGGTTTGGCAAAGATTGCTATTATAATAGCATAGATAGACTAATGCTTAGTTTTGTATCGATCATGGTAATGCCAGCAACCCAATAGTAACTGTTCTAACTAAATGCTAACTAATACCCCTCGAAAAGAAAAAATTTTCAAGCTTTATTAACTATTTTTTTATTTTTAAAATTTTGAACTATACGTGTATAGTACAATATAATTATAGAACTCTTTACCTATTAACAAAAAGTATACTATAAGCACATCAACATATTGTAAGGGCCTATTCATTTTTACGTTTGGACAGCGTTCGCTAACAGATAGCCGCTCCTAATGCTCCCAAATGTTTGTAACCATTAATCACTAATCATAGTCGCTCATAAACGTTGGCAGCTACTAGTATATTTTAGCAAACCGGTATTTAATATCTCTAAACGCTAGTCATAACCGATAGTAATCACTAGTCAACGTCAATAACCACTGACCGTTATTCATAAGCATTGGCAAATGCTAATAACCACTAGTGAACCACAACTAACTACTAACCGTTAATTTCAAACGCTGAAACAAACATGTTCTAAATTTATTTTAATTTTTATCTTTGATTACCCTATTTTTAAGGTGATATTTTTATCTAATTATACTATGTTCTATTACTAAAGTTAAAATTTATGATGTATTTTACTAGTTTGTGCCCGTACTCTCGTACGGGCATTTTAAATTTTTAAAAAATAATTTAAATAGCATAATTTGTATAAGACGGTCTTACTAAAACATTATTGTAAAATCATCGTGTTTCGCTCTTTTAACAGTTATGAACTTATAGATATGTAACTTATATGATAGTTAAACGCATTTTATATGAATTTGCACTGATCTTATATAAATAGTTAAAACGCACTTTATATGAATTTGCACCAATCTTAGGATCATACAATGAAATTACAGTTACCTGTATTAGTCTTCTTATTTTAATGTTTCCAAATGATTTTATTGATTGTTGAAGCTCAACCACCAATTTATATTTTTCCGTTGCTATGTTTCTGAACATATGACTTTGTTAACTAATTACTGAAGTACACCACTAACCTATATTTTTGCATTTATTTCTATCAATATCTATAAACTAATATTCAATGCTTATTAAAAAAAAATAAACCGAAGGGAATATCTCACAACTATGATATAATCAAAATTTTCTGTTTAAAGAATATTAAATGGAGGTATAAATTCTAGCAACTTGATCATATAGCCGGTGTTTTTTACTTCTTTTACCATTATTGGATTCTAGGATTCAACCAAAGAGTATGTATGGAAATTTGTAGGCTCTAATTTGACATATAATCAATATGGACAAGTATCCCAAAAACCTTCTAAAAAGTAATAGCTTGATAAATCGCAATCTGATTGACAAAGTTTAATCAAACAACACATAAGTATTCAAACTATAGATTTATTGCCCCATACTCTACTTGGCTCCATGAACAAAATACTGAACAACATATTCATGATGAGCATGAGAAATAGCACATATGTATCCGAACTATAGCTTTATTGTCCCATATTCTACTTGGCTCCATGAACAAATAAGTGAACAACATATTTATGATGAACACGTGAAATAGAATAATGTAAATTTAAATATATTTGGTGATACGGTAGAGATTGATTGTTGAAGATCAGAAGGGAAATGTAAATCTAGTGGCGGTATGGAAGAGGAGAATAGGAGAGATAAAATTGAATGGGAGGCGAAACCAGGAAGAGAGAAATGCCAGTGACATTAAAGCATTGATTGAGGAAGAGGTGGTGGTTGAGATAGAGTGGGAAACATGGAATGTTAAGGGAAGTCACGCTAGAATCAAGAAAAGCTAAGGTAAGAGAGGTTAAAGGTAGAGCGTGCAAGAAAAACCGAAACCAAAAATCGAATCACGAAACCCGAAAAAATCGATTTAGAAAACCGGTTAATTGTACCAATTTTTCAAAAAAAATCGGTTTGGTTAAACCGAAAAAAGATTTCAGTTTTCAGTTCGGTTATGGTTCGGACGACTTGAAAATTCGGTTAATCGTACCAAAATTAATGGAAAAAAATTATACATAAAAAATAAAAAATAATTTAGGTAAGAAAGCTAGTGCACTTTTTTTATTATTTATGAATGGTAACCAAAATCTAATTTTTGTAAAAAATTTTTAAACATAAAAAATGAAAATTTTAATTAGGTAAGAAAGTATACTTTTTTGTTTGTTTGTGAGCGGTTAACCAGTAACCAAACCAAAAAATTGGTTAACTGAACCGAAAAATCAGTTAATCGACTTTTTTGGTTCGATTACGGTTCGGGTTTTGGACGAACCAAAATTTTCAGTTCGGTTACGGTTCGGAACTTTCTTAAACCAAAAAATTGGTTAACTGATTTTCGGTTAATCGAAACTCCGATTAACCAGTTTTGCACGCCTCTAGTTCAAGGTGAGTTTTATTTTTTTAATGGAAATTCAAGATGGTTAGATAAAAGGCTAAATCAAAATTTTGAAATTTGAAATTTAAATAGATATTATTAGGGAGTAATTTTGAAGGAAATGCATAGAATTCTAGGATAAAGGGAGAAAAAGCTTATTAATCCCCATCATTCTATTACTTATAATATAAAGATTAGTATATTTAGATTTTATAGTGGTCATGTAAGTACTAAGGGCGTGTTCTATTTCGCATTTTAGATAGATAGATAGATATAAGGAGATGTAAGGAGCTGTAAGGAGCTGTAAGAAGCTGTAAGGGACTGTAAGAAGCTGTAAGGAGATGTAAAGAGCTGTAAAGAAATGTAAGAAGATGCAAGGAGCTGTAAGGAGCTGTAAGAAGATGTAAGGAGCTGTAAAGAGCTGTAAGGATGAATGTAAGGAGTTGTTGAATTGTTGAAGATTTGTATACTATAATTTGTCTTACAATGAACGTTTTGGATGAAAAATAATAATGTTAAAATAATATACTTATTGAAAATAAATAATTAATTAAGTTAATTACATAACAATAAAATATATTAATTCCCTTAAATTTGGTAAATAAAATTTCGTCCACTTGAGGTGATTTTTTATACGAACATTAGTTTAATCGAGTAAGCAAAGTACAACAAAAAAAAATAAATTTTTTTGATAAAATTGAATACAACTCTGCAAATAAATTTCTATTTTAAGTAAATAATTTTAAATATAAATAAATGTATGGTGAATATTATTCCCCAAAAATTTTATAAATAAACCATTAAAACATTATGCTTAACATATAAAAATTGGTTTGTCATATAACAACCAAAACTTCAAAATTATTTTTCAAGCTCTTAAAAAAAAAAAAACATAAAACCCAAATATTTTGGAGTCTTGAAGGGAAGATGGAAGATATTGCTGACAGAATGCCGAAAATGAGACAAGAGCAGCAGCTGGAGATAATTGTTTCTTGTTGTACCTTGCATAATTTTTTTATTCTGTACAACAAGCGCATATCAATCTCAGTGAGGGAACCAAATTTGGAACGACCACCAAATGTTCAATTGCATAACGATAGCAACAAAATTGCAATAGATAAACCTAGGGATGAAAAAGATGTAATGCTTTCCTCGCATACAGTTTGACAGTTTTTATATATGCTTCAGACAAATATGAACAAAAGCTCTGTATTATAGTTTGAAAAATATGGTCATCTATAATAATATATATTCCATGTCAAAACTTAAATATAATTTACGTCGTTATATAATATTTTATATTCATGTAAATGTTGTGTTCATAAGATATTTATAAATTTTATATATTGGTAGTATCATTAAAAAAATATACATATTTCTGTAACTAAAATAAATGAATGTTATAAAAAATCTAGGAAATGTAAGGAGATGTAAGGAGCTGTAAAGAGATGTAAGAAGTTGTAAGAAGCTGTAAGAAGCTGTAAGAAAATATAAGCCCTTAACTAAATCTTAAAAAATATGAAATAGAACACACCCTAAATATACAGGCCCTATTTATGTGGTGCGTAAAAAAGTTCATGAATAGTCGGTATTTTCATGCCGACTTGTTAGACACTTGGCCAGACAAAATATATTGCAGTCGAGCAACTAGTACAACTAGTACTGTCCTTGGCTTCGTGATAAAGGTCACTAACAATTCAGGAACCTGGCCGAAAATTGTGAACGAACCACATGATCTTTAATTGCCACATGTTTTGTCACGTTTGTACTTATGTTAGTTCTGGGCTTTGATGAGGCCTTGGCAATGCATGTAACTTTAAAGCTGCGAAAGAGGACGGACCATTTTACGTGTGACTTAATTTATGGGTCTGGCCCAAATTTACCTGTACATAATACGGATTTTTTTGCAATGATTAACTCTGAGACTATCGAAATATGGAGGGAAAAAGAAGTGCTTTTAGGGGGTTTTTTTCATGAAGAAATATATTTGGAGTGGTAATTCTTATTGGTCTGGGGCTATTATTCAAATTAAAAAGCATCAGAAAATAAGTTGGCTTTATATTAAAATACAACTTTCATTCAAACATTGACTAGAATATCAATACATGAATATACGAAAATTTGCAGATAAATAAATTAAAAGAAATTAATCATCCTACTTCTCATATTTTGGCCACACTTGTATTTGTAGGAGTTCAAGTCCTTGAGGAGGCCCTGGCAACTTAAAAGCAACCACGAGACTCTTTATATGGGACTTAGTTTATGAGGCTCAATTATATTTAAAACATTAATTTTATGAGATACGATTATGATATTATTGAATTGAAACAGGGTTGCGAAAGAAGTGATTTTGGTTTTTTAAATGAAAAAAAATTATTAATTTTTAGGGTAATTCTTATTTGAGTTCACCATATTACTGAACCAAAAAATGTTATTTGGGTTCCGTTCTAACCCAATTATCAAAAAGGCATCATCAAAATAAGTTATTTTCATGCTAACTTACAACTTTGGTTTGCATATTAGAAAAAATGTGAATATATGAAAGATCCTTGGTTAAAGTGAAAATGATGTAATATATGAGTGCAAATGATTTTATAAAATAAGATCCTTATGCTAAATAATAAGATCCCTAACTTTTTCATATCAGATTGTCTCATAATTTTCTCAAAATTATGAGATTAATACAAACCAAAACAACAAAAAAAGAGGTTAACACACAAGACTAGCTATATGTATTAAAAGGGACAAAAATTTTAAATTAGAATAAAATAATTTATATTTTTTTGGTACAACTAAAATAATTTGTATTAACACGTCAAATGAATTGGAAAATATATAGTGTATATCTTCTAGTGTCACATATGCACAAATATTATAGGGACTCACATGCATGACCATCATGTGACAAAAATATTCCCCCCATAATCTCTTGATGCATGGACAGCCTTCTCCTTCTACCTATTGACTTAACAATTATGGAAGTGACATATTGGCTGGCATGCTAGAGCCTGGAAGCCTTTCATTATATATGCATATAAAAGAAGGGAAATGCTAATCACTATCTTAAGGACGATGGTTAAGAAAGTATTTAATATTCTTAATGACAAAATCTTTAAGGTATTAATCAATGCAATCAAAAAAAAAAAATTAACTTCACTAAAATAACCCACTTTTTCTTTAATGACTGGTGACTTGTGAAGGTAAGAAAAATAATCGGATATTATAAGACTTAACTCATTGGTGAATTCAATCGATTTGCAATTGATTCTTGCGCCTCTAATTCCGTCCAATTCGATCCTTACTCTACATGTTGTCGTTTGTCAGGAGATGGGAATTTTTCCACTAAGACAACGACTTGGACGACACATGGATTTGACCTAATTAATCCGCCTGTGTGGGAGTATAATTAGATTTGAAAATTGGATATGGCGCCGAATCTAAAAATTTTTCTTTGGCAACTTTGTCATATATCGCTACCTACAAGAGGAACTTTGTCTAAAAAGTTATAGATTCTCTTTGCCCTTTTTGTCAGTCAGAGATTGAAGACGTAGATTATCTGTTTTTTTCAATGCAATGTTACACAAGATTGTTGAAGATTAGCAGCTTCTCATAGCTAGATTAATACAAATCTCATGTTCAGCCCACAGAGTATTGTTTTGCATATGCTTTCTCCTACTAGGATTGCACGCCCTGCAATTAAAATAGACAGAGTAGTTGCATTAGTATTCAGCATATGGAAAACAAGGAATGGTATGGTGTTCCACAATGAGACACTGAATCCAGGAATTACTTTGATAAGAGCCAAAAAAAAACTAGTGCAGAATGGCATATTAGGCATAAGCTCACACAAACAATTCATCCATCAAATCCAAATCTTGTAGCCTTCAACCGTAAGAAGACTCATCGGGTAGGTTGGAGGCAGCCATACGGCGGGTTCATCAAAATTAACTTTGATGCATCCAAATCTTCACATGGTGCAGTAGGAGGTTTTATCATTCGCAATTGAGCATTGAAGTTTATCCAAGTATCAGCATTCAACTTGGGAACGTCATTAGTTTTTATAGCAGAAGCAACAACTATGAGAAATGGAATCAAAACAGCAAAACAAGTAGGCTTCACTAATATCCAAATAGAAGGAGACAACAAAATTCTCATACAAGCAGTTAAAGGTCAAAGTCAACTGCCGTGGGAGATTCAAGTGCTCATACAAGACATTCTCACTTACATCCAGTTATGCAATAAGGTTTTTATTTATCATATTTTCAGACAAGGGAATTGCGCAGCTGACTGTTTAGCAAAGTTTGGTCTTTTTATATTCCACGGCTGTGTGGAATGTGGTCTTACATAGGGACCTTCTTTCAATCATGTACGAGGATAATTTAGGGGAAACCCTTGAGAGAAGGGCTGCCTAAATTTTTACTTATCGTTCTTACCAAAAAAAAAAAAAAGTGAATTAATATGACACTCCTTTTCCTGTTTTTGAATAATTTTGGGCTCTTTTTTTTTTTTTTTTGGGGTCTCATTGTCATTTGATGGGAAAAAGAAGTTTGAGGTCCTCATAGAAATGTAAAGGAGAGTTTTAAGCTCCTTGAAAGAATGTAAAAGAGAACTAAGGTCCTTGACAGACCATGAAAGAAAGTTCAGGTCCTTAATGGATTGTGTTAGGAAAATTAAGGTCTTGTCAGGGCCTTTAACTTGTTAAGAAGGGCCGACAATGATTGTTTTTTTTTAAAAAAAAACAAATCAACAGGTAATACAGTAAGGGTAAGATATAACATTACCTTAACTAGCAGAATGTCTTACTCACGTGCTAAAAATCCTAAATCATGGGCTTCCTTAGCTAATTGTTTATTAATTTTTAAGATTCTTAAGATGCTAAACGGTTTGACCCAGATCTTACAATCAGCAAATAGTGCTTTGGGCTGACCGGGAACAAGTGATAATCTGTGTAACGCGCGTAGAATGTCCCATGAATCTATCCATACGCCAATCTCCCCCCAGCTCTCAGCTTGCGCATACCCCAAGGCTTGTTCGACGGCCATAAGCTCTGTGACAGGAGTGGACTCAGATAGAACTAGTTGGGCAAGGGATAAAAGGTGGATTGTCCCATTATAGACAACCACCCCAATCCCTCCCTGCGGCTATTTACATTTCCACGCCCCATCCACAATTAATGTAATGAGGGGACTGGCGGTCCCGGAACCAGAAAAGTTCCTCTTCTTTCAATTTCAACTATTTAAATTAAAGGGCCCGAAGGTGCTTACATCTTAAATTTTATATAAATTGGGACGTAATAAATAAGTCATGTATATAAGCTCAAATGAGATTCCAATCTAAAATCAATTAGCAATAGGTGAAGTGACTCACAAACTTTTGTATGCATGCTTAAAGCCTTCTAATTTTATAATTGTGGGACAAACCCCACTTTCACACTCCAATACGTCCTTTCACATGTGTGGGTTGCAACAAAACGCAACACATGCACACAAAGTTAGTCATATGGGACAATATCAAATCAAAATCGAGCAACCCACTTTGATATTATATATATTTTATATAAATTGGGCTGTAAACAACCAAATCATGCGTATAAACTCAAATGATGCTCTAACCCAAAACCAACTAATAATAGGTGGAGTGACTCACAGCTTATGTACATACTCAAACACTTTAATTTTATCAATATAGAACAAACTCCACTTTCACACTCCAGCAATGTACAATCATTTTCAAGACAATAGCCAATAATTATATATTTAATATAAAGTCGGTAATGGGATAATAGTCCATTTTGTTTTTTTTTTAATTAATTAAGGTCCACATAGACTAAGTAGTCCAAATGTATGAAAGCTCCAAAAATTCTACAATACCCAAGCTCGTATATATAGCACCCACCTTTATTAAATCAAGTAAATACGTCTACGTAAATCTTGACAAGTTAATAGAAACAACCAGCAAACAACATTTGAATAACAATATTCACGAAGGCAAGGCAGCTATAACATCAGGTCATCGTCAAAGCAGCAAAGAAAGGACCACCAGCCACAAATAGATCGAGTTCTCAATTTGCAATCGCCAGTATCACGTTTACCAGCAATTGATCCCAAAATCCTCCAAAACTTATTTTTCTTTGTCTCCACTAGATGTAAAAATCAATATGTACTACCTAAGCAAGAGCGGGAGGAAAAAAAAAGAAAAACCTTTCTTGTTCTTTCTTTTAATTCGACACTAATTATAAAATTTTGTCATCCCTATAAATGGTTCCTTGAAATTAGCGTCTTGCTTTAGGCTTAGAGCTTTCAACAATCATTTTTCTTTAAGACCAATTCGGTGAAATTTCTATATTTTTAATAGGACGTCTCCATAGTCTCCTATCGATCCAATTCCAAAAGTTCTTCCCATTGAAAACTTCCGATGGCCGTATGTCTTCCTTCAACCATGCACAAAATCTCTTAGCCATATGTGGTTTGTTCTGCACTTCAACTATTGTTCTCGAAATTGAATCTGACAAGACACACAAAAAGCAGAAGACGACTTCTAAATAACAAGAGCCCACAAATCCACAACTTACATGGCCGAGGAACTTGATGTGGTCAACAAAAGAGTGTTGGACGACTCATTCTAATTACTTAATTACATTGCTAAATTTGAGCACCCTTTAAGGCAAATCCAAAGACGACATCGTTTCTCATAGGTTGACCTAATTGGACCCAATTGCTTCTTATATTGTATCAACCAAATTCCACTCAATGCTATCGATATTAGTTGGTAATTGACAGCCAGCATGTGCTACATCATTTCCTAAATATTTGAGTATTGAATAGTTAACTGCACTTATAAGAGGAATTTTTGGTGAAAACAAAGTGGGTTTCAGTGGAAAACAGACACCCTAAAACAAAGCATCTTACTCCTTTTGTGTTATATTTTAGTATCAAATAGTTAATTGCACTTAAAAGACAAAACTTTTGGTTAAAAGAAAGCGGGTTTTAGTTGAAAACAGGCAAATTGAAAAAACAAAAAAAAAATATCTTCATCTTTTCTAAAACACAAAAAGGCACAGAGATTAATATAAACAAGATTTATATTCACATCTATTATAAGAATTTCAGAAAATTTATCAGCTATGTTAATAATTTAACATCCAAGAGATCAATGATCTTGAATATGTATTTTTTATGGGAAAAGTTAATTAATATAACGAATGGTCTGTCAAACATACATGGACAATGTTTTTTTCGAGGGGGGTCAAAGGAAGAAAAGCACAAAATGGATTCTTCATACCTCGGACCCGGGCCTGTTGTCGAGTCCGCCTCCTAAAGAATTTTTCTCTCATGGTATCCTATGCTATTTATAGATAATTCCGAGTGAAATCTATCTACGTAATTAAAGGGTTTGTTTTAGTCCATGCGAGTGCAAATAAGTTTGGCGCTTCATTATCTTATATTTGTAAAGGTGGAATTTCTGAATAATTCTCAGTGAAATCTATCTACGTAATTCACTTTTGACACTTCATTATCTAATCCTTGCAGTGGTATTTGTCGAGATCATGCCTCAAAAAATCAAATGAGAGTTGTAATCATATAACAAAACCATAACTGCTGATTTTTTTTGGTATTAGTAATTGGCCAAAGCTTATCGTAGATTGGACTATATTATTTAAAAGATTTGATATACTAAGGTAAACATTTTATAGTTGTTGTATAATAAAGAACATTTTTTAAAATAAAATATTTTTTGATTTTATAAAAATTATAGGTTTTACAAAGAGGGAATAAAATTAGAAGTTCACATCGGTCGTAAAAAAAGAGCTCTTCTTAATGCATATTTTTCTGGATGTAAGTTAATTTATTAATTATTTAATTAATTTACAATACACATATAGAGATATAGAGATATGTTTCTGAAAATGAAATAAAAAAGAAAGAAAATAATGGGTATAATTTCAAGGCCAATGTTTATGCCCCTTGGTACTGAAGCTTGAGTCTATTTGATCAAAATATTATATATTATTTGCGATTAATTAATTCAACATGTTCCTGGGCTATGAAGTCATGTCTTTTGGACGAGGTTTTTCAATCCCTATAAATAGAAGAGTCCAACTCACTTGGAAGGTGATTAAAGTGGAAAGTGGCTTAACAGTAGAGCATGAAATGGAGAGTAGAAGAAGAGATAAGAGAAGTGACACACCACATGAAATGGAGAGTAGAAGAAGAGATAAGAGAAGTAACACACCAATACTTTCTAATTTTTATTTCCTTATATTTGTGTCCACCAAATATTTCAGTTCTCGACTAGAAAATAGAGTGGTGCAGAAACTCATCCATTCTTATGTAATAAATGTTGTATCCTTTGAATAGAATTTCTCTATATATGACTGCATTAATAGAGGAAATTACTATTCTTAAGATAATTTCTTGAACTTGATTCGCCTATAGTGTCATATTATTTCTATACCAATTATTTTGACACAATAAAATTTATTTTTCTCCCATCTTGACCATTTTTTCATACAATAATATTTTCTCGGGTCACTTATGATGAACTTTTTTAGAGGTTATGAGTCACCTCATGATTTTATTAGTCACTCCCATGAGGGGCAAAAAGAAAGTGAAGTTAAATCCCTTACATGATATGATCTCCTAGCAAAATCTTTTTATTCTGAAAGTTATCAAGGTGCCTTGTTATTCTTATAAATAGTAACGACTTTTTTTGTATATTTTTCATTTTTGAAGGATGACTTTGTTATTCAAACTTTTCTTATCTATTCCCATCTCCTGTCCCTTATTTATAATGTTTGTTTGGTTAAATTATGGTAAATTAATAAAATTCATATAAAGTTTTTGCATTTTTATTAGTAAGAAAGTCCTACATTTTATATAAAGCTATATCGTAAGCAAGAAATTTATCTGACATACAATGATACCATAATAGAGAAACTTTCCATTCATTATATCAAACTATAAATTCAATTTAAAAAAAAGACGAATATCCAACATTTCTTTTTTTATATGTCACAAAAGTCCTTTATAACTATCTTACTGGGATGTAAAGTACTAAAATTGTTGTTTTCTTTTTATAATTTGTTATCAATCGCATAAATCAATAAATTTATTATGAGTGAAGTAAATCTTTTATGCATACGTAAAATCAGTATCATAATCATTGCAATGATCTAAATTTGGGGCTACAAATTTCTTTTGGACTATTAACATATGTTTTCTGTTATACTTTGTAGAAATGATAGTTCAATACTTTCATCATATGCACTACTCTATTCATTTTTTTAAAAAATCATATTTTTATTGTTATTTGTCTTTCTCTATTTCTTATCACTATTATTGTACCTTTTGAAATGATCGCATGTTCTTTTCTTTCTAAGACATGAAATCAAAATAGAGGGGAAGCAACCATCGAAGGTTAATTTCTATGATCGTGAAACATCCTAAAACATAATTCCATCATAGCAAAAACCTAAACATACATTTCAAGTATCATTGGAAACTTATTTACAAAGAAAATAATCTCAATTTCAGTGAGTAATTCTTCAACATTCCTCACCAGTATATGTATGTTTAAAGTAGAAGAAAGTCATGTGCATTATTTGAGAAATATGCCGTCATTCTTGTCGTGTTAACGGCTCTGATCTTGGTTGATTGAAAGAGTATTGTTATTTGAACCCATTAATTAAACATGCTAGGGCATGCGCTTTTGTACTACTCGGGGAAAAGGAAAAAAAAACCTCACTTAAAATAATATATATATATATATATATATATATATATATATATATATATATATATATATATATATATATATGTATATAAAGGTATATGTATATTATGTATATAAATGTATATATAATGTGTATATGTATATAAATGTGTGAGTGTGTGTGTGTGTATATATATATATATATATATATATATATATATATATATATATATGTGTGTGTGTGTGTGTGTGTGTGTGTGTGTGTGTGTGTGTGTGTGATATGATGAAGTAGAGAATGCAAAGAATGCAGAGAGTAGGAGAATTTGTAGTATCTTCCATTGAATGAGAGTAAGATTGAATATACAATAGAATTTTTTGATGTGTGTCATGATCAGCTGTATATGTATATATATAGTGACAGCGGAAAGGGAAAAACTGATTGGCAAGGGTGTAACAAACCCATAATCGACTAGCTTCCTATAACTAACTAACTAACTTAGTTATGAAATCTATTATGACAGCTGTAGCCATATCGTTATCAACCCCCCTCAAGCTGGAAGGCTCTGTTTTGACCATGCCAAGCTTGATTAAAAGATCATGAAACTGAGGACTGGAAAGAATTTTTGTGAGGACATCTGCCAGTTGAAATTTGGTAGGCATGTAGTTCAGTTGCAGGAGACCTTTAAGGACTTTGTCCCTTGTAAAGTGGCAGTCGATTTCTATATGTTTTGTTCTTTCATGGGACACTGGGTTATGGGCAATATGTAAAGCTGATTGGTTATCACAATTGAGAGTAATAGGGATAAGATTATCAACACGAAGTTCTTCAAGAAGTCTGACCATCCAAGTGATTTCTGATGCTGCTTAAGCCATTGCCCTATACTCGGCCTCAGAGGAGCTTCTGGAGACTGTACCCTCCTTCTTTGATTTCCAACTTATTGGAGAATTGCCAAGCAAAACCAAATAACCAGTCACTCACCTTCTTGTGGCGGGACAAGCAGCCCAGTCATAATCTGAAAATGCCTGCAAGCTTAAGTGGTTGGAAGCTTTAAGCAGTATGCCATGTGTAAGTGTACCTTGGATGTAACTAAGGGTGTGTAATAATGCTTCAAAATGAGGAATTCGGGGGTTTTGCAAGAATTGACAGAGATACTGCACATTAAAACATAAATCAGGTCTTGTATGGGTAAGAAAATTCAACTTCCCAACCAATGTCCTGTATGAAGTAGGGTCTGCTAATAATTGTCCTTCATTAGGAAGCAACTTGCAATTGAGTAGTAAAGGGGTGTTAGCAGGCCTTTTGAATGTATAACCACAATCTTTCAATAATTCCTTTGAAAACTTTTACTGGGAGAAGATTACTCCTTGTGATGTATGGCTGACCTCCAGCCCTAGGAAATAATGCAATTTCCCAAGATCCTTGATGCCAAATTTGGTATGCAGATATTGTTTGACATGCTAAATCTCTGTAGGATCTAACCCGATTAGCAAAATGTCATCTACATATACTGCAATAACAGTTATGTGTGAGGCAGATTTATTGAGAAATAAAGAGTAGTCATTCTTGGATTGGGAATACCCCAAGGAAGAAAATGTATCTTTGAGTTTGCAAAACCACTGCCTACTAGCTTGTTTGAGGCCATAAAGTGATTTTCTAAGCCTGCAACCCTTGTTATTCGGATTGGGATGCCTTTAAGCATTTGCATATAAACCTCCTCATCTAAGTCCCCATGTAAGAAAGCATTGTTATATCCCATCCTTTCTCCGCAGCTAAAGCCATAAAAGTTCTGATGGTTGCCATCTTCACAATCGGAGAAAACACTTATTGATAGTCAATACCAAATTATTGGGTAAAACCCCTAATAACCAATCTTACCTTCAACCTTTCCAGAGAACCATCAGCTTTAAGTTTAGTTTTGTATACTTATTTACAGCTTATAGCTCTTTTTCCCTTTGGAATATTATTGGACTGCAATGCCACTATCTCCTTTTGCATAGCTTCTGTCCACCCAGGATGAGCAGCAGCATCTTCATAGGTCTTGGGTTCTGGGTATGCCTCTATTGCAGAAAGACAAATCAGGTGCTAAGGTGCAGAAACCATATTAAACCAGTTTGTCTGAGTATGACTGCAAATGTAATCATGAAGGTGGGAAGGAGGTCTATGGTTCCTTGTAGATCTTCTGAGTTGAGAGCTTTGTTCTGAAAATAAAAGATGCTGTGACTGAATAGGAACATCTTCTTGTTGACGTTGTGTATCAGCTTAACGTGATTCTAGAACTGTAGAATCAATAACAGGCTGAGTGACACAATTGGTGACCTGATCATCAAATACAGGTAAAGGCAAAGGTGACTCTGAAATATGTTGTTGGCCTGAATAAGGAAAACAGGTCTCATAAAAAACCACATCTTTGGAAGTAATAACTCGTTTAGATTCCAGATCATATAGTTTATAGGCCTTTTGACCATAGGGATAACCTAGAAAGATACAAGGTGTAGCTCTAGGCTGAAATTTACTCCTATCCCTCTTTAAGGTGGATGCATAGCAAAGGTAACCAAACACCATCAAATGACTGTAAGTAGGTTTTTGATAATGAAGTGCCTCA
>JAKOGI010000153.1:347500-380000 GCA_029747015.1 Carnegiea gigantea
AATACCCCGAGTGTGGCTTAAAAAGGATCGAAGTGACTACATATATCACCAAAAGGTGTACCTTTCTTTTCGGGAAGCCCGCTCTTAAGAACTCCACAGTTAAGCGTGCTAGCTGGGGAGCAATCTTGGGATGGGTGACCTTCTGGGAAGTTTCCCGGGCAGCGTGTGAGCGAGGACGAAGCACGCCGAAAAGACTTGTGATGATTTGTGGGGCCAGTCATCAATCCTTGCGGCCGTTATTGGTAAGACTTGCGACCGAGAGGGGTCGGGGCATTACAAAAGGAAATATATAAGAAGGGGAAAAGACAAGCGCTACACTTGCAAATCAAGAGGTGAAATTTGAGAAGAGTTTGAGCTTACATTAGCATATGTATTTTGTTCTCTACCAACGGAGTGTATCTTATAGTTGTTATCGTTCTTTGTATTGGGTTGGTTGATTAGTCGGAGGGCCGAATGCCAAGTACGGTTGAGGAGCAACACGTACGTTATGGCACCTAATAAAAGAAAGAGCTTCAGAATCCCATCGGTTAAGGCACCTGTGGGTAGAGAACTAGGTGTGGTCAAACCTCTATAAATAACATGTTTTGTCCACATTTATTTTTTCTCATTTTTATCTTGATTATTTTGTGAATTGGATCATTACCCTATTTACCCCCCTTAGAGTGATTTAATCAGTCAAATTAGGCCAACAATTGATATCAAAGTTAGTACTATTTTTTTAAGACTTCGTCATTTAATAGTTCAATCCCGTAGCTAGTTATGATTTTGACTCTGATTGTCATCCGCTTTTTAAAGGTACTAATTATTTTTGTGGCAAGAAATAATGAAACTTTATATCAAGCACAAGGGTTGCGATCTTTGGGAGATCATGGTCAAAGGTCCACTAGTTATTGAGAAATCAGAAGATGAGTATACTGAGAATGATTACAAGTGGAAATCCAAAAATTTTAAAGTTCTAGACATTTTGTATTGTGCTTTTTCTATTGATATTTATGAGTTAATCTCACATTGTGATACTACCACGGACATTTGTTAGGCTCTTTATAATTTATATGGTACTAAGCAAAATACAGTCTTAAGCAAAATTTGTCGACAGGATGAAATGATCATGGATGAAAATGTTAAGCAAGTTGAGGATCAACTACATGAAGAGCAAGAATATGAAAGTGGGGATCCAATTCAAGGCCTTATGCATAATGATGTCAAGCATGCCCAAATTGAGGAATTGCTTGAAATGGTAAGAAAAACAAAGATTGTTGTTATTCATGTATTCTCCAAAGTGGTAAGTATGAGGAAAAATCCATGCTTGAATTTTTCAAATGACAATTTATCTCCAAGTTGTCATATTTGTGATGATTTAAATACCACACCAAATTTTCAACTTTCAAAAATTCTTGATTATGGTGTTAAATCAAGCAACTATGCCAAGATTGAGGGAAAGAAAAATTTTACCTCGTTAATTTTTCTTACTTCTAACAATTTTGAACACAAGAAGAAAAGGGCATCAAGATTTGGTCAAAGAGCTTCATTTTTGAAGAAATTAACAAAGAATACGCATGTTCGTGGGAAATTATTGACTCTTAATTTGGGTACTAATAATCAACTTCAAATAGCATATAATCCTCCTGAAAATTCAAGTAGACAAGAAAAAATTGAGGTTTCGCAATGGCATATGGTAAGTTGTGGTTTGCCAAAAGTAAAAATTAGGTAAGTTCACTTGTTTTGTCATTGCCCAAATTTCAAGGCCCTAAAATACGGTCCAAAAGCCTTGAAAATTAGGTGTAAGTTAAGATTGTACTGCTTCGTAATAACTGAAAATCAAGGGTTTAAATTTTTATGTTAATATTTTGAATAGTTGTAATATTTAATTCTAAGACAAAGAAAGGTGATGTTATCTTGCGTGATCCACATCTTATTTGAGAAATTTTGATTTTAAAATTTTTAAATTTTAATTTATTTTATTATATTTGGAAGGTGGGCATGATTAATATTTTCTCATATCTTACGCTGTTATGACATATGACTATGCACAAATGATCTCAATGCTTTTGTCCATAATTATTATGCTCCTTAGTACTTGAATAAATGATATTGCTTGTTTCTATATGGGAAAAATTATATCACTTGATGATTTTTCGATAATCATGATTTACTCTTGATAGGGGGAGAAGTTTGTTAATGTCACTATATGTTAATCCTTATTGCATGCTTATGTTGCTTGCGAGAATTTCAAGTCAATGAGCCTTAGCGTATATGATTGATTTTGTTGTTAGTCTTTAACCCCTTATGTATTTTTTTTATCAGTGTCATAGATTAAGGGGGAACATCTTTCTATGTCATTGATTTGGTAAGGAGAGCTATATGTATGTTTGTTATAATTTTTACGCTTCGATTTTTGTTTCTCCTCTTGGCTACCTTTTTGATGAAATACAAAAAGGTGGGTTTTCTTTTTCATCAAAAAGGGGGAAATTATTAGCTTTCTTGAGGCTCACAATGTATTTATTAATATGTTTTGATAAAAGATAAAAATGGATTAGTCAATTGGTATATTGATCATGTTATATTTGAATTATCTTAATATTTATATTGTTTAAATATGTTATGGTTCTAAGTAAATATTGGCATGCTAGTACATATTGCTTAATTGATTTGATATTAGTTGCCATGATATCTTGCGATGATTTAGTATTGATATTATATTTTGTGATTCAAATTTGATTATGTGATCATGATGATACTTGATTTGGTAAGATTTTTAGGGATCATTTATGGAAATCAAGAATTTAAACATTGCTAGACAGATTTGCTAAAACTACAGAATATTCAAGGGCTTGAACTGTTTTTCAAGGCCTTGGAATCAACCGAAGATACTATTTCCTGATTTAGTGACAACAGCTACTTACCAAAGGTTGTATTATCCTTGACTTTAAATATTGGAGCATCTTGAAGGCTGAAAAAGACACAGAAAAGGAAATACATAAGAAGAGGAAAAGACAAGCACTGCACTCACAAATCAAGAGGAGAAGCTTCATAAGAGTTTGAGCTTACATTGACATATTTATTTTGTTTTCTATCAAAGAAGTGTATCTTATAGTTGTTATCTTTCTTTATATTGAGTTGGGTTGATTAGTTGGACGACCGACTACCCAAGTACGTTTGAGCAGCAATGCGTAACTCGTAGGTTGTACGATTAGTGAATCATATGTAATCGAAAGACCTAATAAAAGAAAGAAGTTCAAAATCCCATTGGTGAGGAGCGCCTGTGGGTAGAGGACTAGCCGTTACTGAACCTCTATAAAAAGCGTATTTTGTTCACATTTATTTTTCTGCATTTTTATCTCGATTATATTATGACTTGGATCATCACCCTATTCACCCTCCTCTTGAGTGATTTAACTAGCCAAATTAGATCAATAGTTTACGCTTCCCTTTTGGCTAATTTGAGGTTATAACTGATTCTCTTTATCATTTGATTTTCATTTCCACTACTTTTAGGCCAGCCAGTTTGCCTACTTTCCTAAACTTTGGCCATTAATCGATTGCACTCTTTGGAAAGTGTCTCAATGATGTTATACTCCCGTGGGAGTTCGCCTTTTACATTAGGGCACCCTCCTTTTTTGTGATCTCATTCAAAATAGAAGTACGTCAACGTTCAATTGGGGCATCGACTAGTTGATCGGCTGAAAGTACGTCGGCATGATCAATGCTCAAAGTCTTGTTGTAGGTTTGGACGTCTGTTACTGTTGAAAATTTGAATTGGAATGCTATTGTCTATAACTTTGATTAGAAACCCTTCATCTCATTCTCCAACTTTATTATGTATTCTTGATAAGTAATGATTGTTACTAAAATACCAAATAGCACTTAGTATGAAAACCGTTCACTAATGATGGTAGATTTTTATAAATCAACTTACACGCAGCTCCTCTAACCATGCCAATTCTATCATTGAATAATATTTGATAACCTTATATATTTACTATTAATTAAAGATATAACAATTTGTATTACAGTGATTTTATGACAACTTCACTGAAAATTTTGGATTGTATAACTTGTTATTAGTCATGACTCCTTTTCATTTCCTTTGGAAAAATAATATTAATATTTTTCTTCTACAGATTTTCTTTGTGATATTTTGTGAAATTAATTTAATTTTTTCTTTTTAATATTTTAGTAATATATCCTACATCAATGTTAAACTAACATTAGGAAATTTGAATATTCTAACATATTAATTTAATTTGGAAATTACAAGCTAAATTTACTTTTATTACAAACATTAAAATATGAGAAGAATTGAAAGAACTAAAAGGAAAAAAATCTAGAAAATTGATACATGTGTAATTTAAAAAATAAGTAGACAAATATTAGTTAAAAAGGGGCACAATCACTCTTAAAACCTTCATAATATTGTGTCACCTTTCCAAATATGTTGCATAGTTATGGACTTGTGTTTAGTCTTATCAATAAGAAAGCTCACCACTTAAGTAATTTTTGGAAACAGCCCACAACAGAATTTTTCATTTTCTAATGATGGTCAGAAAAATGCATTAATAAAGACCTGATTATATTTATAAAATTCAGAAACACTGAGCAATGCTATTCAGATCCTCAATAATCTCCCCAAAAAAAGCATGTTAGATTCTCATGACAACTATTAACAAAAAGAGTTTCAGTTTACCCTTTAAATTTTATTATTATAACAATTGTTTTTTTTTTTTTTTTTTTTTGTGTTTTGACTGCACTAGTGCAAGGTACTGCATTAGCTGCAGTTGCCCTGCTCCCAGTAAACTTAACTAAACATTATTGTAGTATGGATGTACTAACAAAGACAGAGTGTCTAAGATTCTTGTTCATGTTCCTAATTGTTTAACCATGGCCCATGTTACCAGTATTAATTTCACAGCTCGGAAAGCTTATTTTTGGCTTTCTTTACACCAATAAATTTATTTACTAGTGTCTTTTTATTTTGGTGCGATTTAAAGGAAGCGGTCTTATCACAAAAAAAACCATATGATGCCAATTTCCTTTTTTAAAAAAAATTGAACCTATTTATTTTAGTGAATCAATTTTCGTAAATGAAAAGATGGTATTCAAATTACCCATGTTATCCTTCTTCTCAAATTCCTAACAATGCAATCCACACTTAAAGGATTAATTGTTTAATGATGTCATTCAAAGCAAATTTAATTAATTAATTTTTTCATATAAAAACTAAATTAGAATTCACATATAATCTAGAAATAATGGGCCAGATTAGTAGTACGTCGCCGCTACTCAAGGTGCGCAGAACTTTTAACCTTCATCTATTGTTCGCGTTAACTTATGTTATTTTAAGTACTTAGGTCTTGTGTTTGCTAAATTATTTTACCAACCGATTTGCAACATCTAAATATCTTCTTAAAATTTTTTCTATGGGTTTATTAAAAACAGTCTCTCTACATGCAGTTATGTGCATAAGGGTAAGACTGCTGATATCGGAATCTCCCTAGACCCTGTGAAAGCGGAACCTATAGTAAGAGTTGTTGTTATTGTATAGTCTAGAAACAGGTTTAAACTCCATTTCCTTCAACCTTGGTACTTAATTCCTACCAGAGTGAGCTTAGGGATCTTAAAATGTAAAAATTTTTCATAAAATTACAAATCACTTATGACTCGGCAGTGAACTCTAATTTGCTGAGCACAGTGTCAACGGAAAAGTGTCAAATTGGTTGTCAGCTTTCTCATGTCTATAGTTAGGTGGTTAGCTTAATTATTGTTTGTTAGAGATGATTTTTTCTCCTCTCATTCAAGGCTAAAGAATCAGGTCATATGTATCATAGTCACTTATACTTTGTAGATAAGCCACACATAATAGAGTCTCATTTGCTTCTCTCTAAATCCCTCTCTTTGTGAAGGGCTTTCATCAATTTATTTTTCTAGGTACATGGTATGAAGGTATCATAGTTGATGATCTTAAATCCTTGTATTCTTCTCCTTCTTTTCAATCAGTTAATTAGTTTTATCGACTGATCAATCCTACATATAATCGAACGCTTTTTCTTTGTTCTTGTTTCGATTGATTGACTTGTTTCATTGATCAATCTAGCCATATAATGTTTTGTTTGATTCAATAAACTGATCTTGTTGTTTCTTATTTTTTAATAATTTTCTTTTTTGCAATTGTTTTTCTTCATTTTGTTTCAAGATGGTGGTTGACAATGTTGATTAAACTATGAGAGTTTAGACATGTGGCAAGGTTAGGAAAATTACAATGATGATCTTATCTTCTTGCGTAGCTCAGATGATCCATTTTGGCTTTTAGTTGATCAGTTCTAAGGTTAATGGAGCCAATTTTCAGTCATTGAGATTTGCCGCTAGGACTACCTTGAATCCAAGGTTAAGTTTAGCTTTCTTAATGGATCATGTGCTGAACTAGACTTCAGTTCACCTGAATTCAATCAATGGATCAAGTATGAAAATATGGTAGTGAGGTATTTGTTGATTTTAGTAGATCTACCTGAACTCAGCTTTTATGAAATAAATGGTAAGCTTGGTCGATAATAACACAGTTGTAAACAACACAACAAATGCATAATTTCAAACTAAAATTATCTTGATAAGGAGTGACAATGGTATAGAATTCATCAATTCCTCTTGTGATTGTTCTTGCTTCTTTTTCAGGAAAAAGGCATTTTATATCAAAGTTTTATTATCAAAACTCCATAGCAAAATGAAATAGCAAAAGAAAGTGCATACACCTTCTTGATATTGGTAGAGCCTTATGACTCCAAGCTAGTTTTCCTAAACATTTTTTAGGGACGATGTATTCCTTCTGCTGCTCACACAAAAAACAAATTACCTAAGGAAAATTTAGCCTGGAAATTCCATTTGAGGTACTTTATGGCACAAAACCTTCACATGCAAAGTTAAGAACCATAAGATGCTGGTGTTTTTTGGCAGATGTCAGAGTTACTAATAAGTTTGATATAAGAGCTCATGAATGTGGCCTCCTAGGCTGTCCTTTTTTGGTTAAAGGTTACAAACTTAATGATTTCGAAACAAAAAAGGTATTCTTCAATAGATACGTCTTTAAAGAAAACATTTTTCTTGTTAGAATGATGTGGCAATAGACTACACTTATGGAGAGGAGCATGTTCTGTTATGGACAAGCATGTATTGAATCCCTTTTCCATGATCGTGTGGTTGTACCCCAGTCTCTCTTTTTCCTACAAATAGATATTCTTCATCTACAATTTCCTCATCTAAATCTTCCATTGCTTATGACAATATACATTCTACAATACCAGATTCTTTTTAGCACTGCCTTTTTCATCTTCAACATCTTCTAATTTTCTTCAAGTCTATCTTCTCAGGTCATGCCTGCTCCATCATGTAATCCAAATCTTGCACTAAGAAGATCTTGAAAGTGCCTTCTGTTTGGATGAACGACTTTATTTGTCCTAAGCCTAAAACCACTGCAGCAATCACTTCACTTTTTTGCCCCTATCACAATCTTCTTCAGAAGTTTTCACCTATATTTCTTCTCTTCCTTTATTTCAAAAATCAACCTCGAAAAATCTATCCAATGATTATATAGCTTCTCTTGTTAATTTCTTGCAAAATTCTAAGCCTAATTGTTATGCACAGGTAAAACAACATGCTAACTGGGAAACGACAATGGAATAAGAACATGCTCGTGTTTTTCTAACTTGGATGTCACTGAGCCTCTTAGGGGTACCCTTGTGCTTTCCTATAATAATCCTACATCTTCCAATGTCTTATGAAGGATTACCTGAGGTTTGTGCGATTCGTGGTAATAATGTCCATGCCTTATATGCCTACTCTGACTCTCTAAAAAAGTGCTTGAGATGGTTATTGAAAATTTCGGTGCTACTTCTCTCCATCCTACTGGAGATAAGTTTGACTCCAAGGTTGACATTGGACTTTATAAGCCCATGGAGAATTGGGTGGCTGTTTCTCCTAGAAAGGGGGTTACACATCATGACAACCCTAGAGAAAGAGACTACTTGGTGTCTATTCTCGTTTCGCTACTCCTCAAGTAACATCCCCCTGTAGTCCCTTTGTCTTTACTACTCCAATATTGGTTCGTTTAGAGGGTTCTCCTTCAAAGAAGGGCAATATCTCTGCCGTGAATGCCCACATTCATCCTACACCTCTCTCTCCGGTTGCATGGGTGCTCTTTCATGTCAACTATATCCCAATTCTATTCCCTAAGTTGCTCTCTGTTTTCGAAACTTTCCGAGTGCTGCTGAAGATGACGTGGGATAAGAGAGCAGGCTTACATGATGGCACATGCAGATTAGCTGACAGTCCTCCCCTCGAATACCAAACCTGCAAAAGGGGCATCCCCGGTTGTGGTACGGGGAACGCCTCTCTGACAGTCAAGCCAAAGGAGGGTCCTAGTAAAAGATAAAAGCAGTAAAGAGAGAGAATGTAAAAAATATGAGAAATTGTGCTAGAGAGTCAATCTTTTTTTTTGAGGTAGGTAGGTGAGTATTTATACCTCCTATAACAATGGGTAAAATGGTAATTTCGTACTGAAGACCCCCCAATCGAGCTGCTAGACTTCTCACTCCGCTTGGGCCTTTGGTTGGAGCCCCAAGGGTCCTACTACGGCCTACTATGCTCGACTGGGCTTGGCCCATAATTAGGAACGCGTGGGCCTGCCGAGGAAAATCATATTTTATGGATCACTCGCCATGTTTTGATGCTCCTAACGAATCCCATGCTTCCCCTTCTTTGTCTTTGGCGGATGAGGAAGGTGACGACATGGATATCTTTCTAATTTTTGGATGTTGAGGATGAACAACATTGTTCTTTTAATCTACCAAGAAAAGACATTTCGAGGAGGGTGAAGAGCTTTCGTTCTCTTTTACCTATTTGTGATAATAAAGGGAATAGTGCTTTTGGTGATGTACTTTAGAATCTCTTAGACACCAAGAGTTCTTGGGTTAGGGTTGGTTGTTTATGGTATTATTTTTTGGATTGTTGTATGTATGCCTCTCTATCCCTTTTATTGTACTTATTCACAGGTGTACTTCCTACTTTTGCTCTTTCATTGGGAAATGCTTAGGGGGATAACCACACGATCAAGGGTCTTTCTTTTCTATGTTTTTTGTTGGACCTTTGCTTCTATGATGGTGAGGAATATGGTTAGTTTGTACTCTGTGTTCAATGTAAATGCAAGATTTTTTGATTGTTTTCATACAAGTACTTATTGTTTGTTTGACAATGCTCTAGTTGGTTAGATAATTTTTCTTAGGATTCTGGAAGTGCATTGCTCAGTTCATAAGTATGGATCTCATAGGTACAATACTGTATTTTGCTTGTCATTGGCTCGCCCATTTTGTATGCGTTTTGTTGTCTCTCTACTGCTATGTTCTTTCCATATGGCATTCATTCTCATGTTGTCTACTATTTTGCCCTCATGTAATTTCTTACTAAATGTTCTATGCTAGGAGGTCTTCCAGCGCACGTGTTTTGTATTGAATTTTTTGACTTGCCATGATGGACTTTAAGAATTCGTGGTTGCTCTGTTTTTTGTTTTTAGATGTTTTCCTTATTCCTATTAACTTTCACTTTCTCAATTTGGGAATTATCCTTCTCTATATGTCTGCTTGGACACTTATTTTGTTTGGATGTAGGATTTGTTGACCAGTAACGGTCACATATAAATGGCCATTAGTGCAGATTTGATTCTGCTATTATAATTTGGTTAATTATGTATTAGTTAGCCATAATCACCCATTAATTTACTGATTCTGTTAGAGGTTTTGTGCTACTATAAATAGAGGGTGGATTATGGGTATGGCTGATCAGGCTAAGTAAAAAAAACAAAAACTTTCTCCGCTCTCTGTACTCTTCCTCACACAAACCTAGCCATCATCAGTAGGTTCGGGTCTTGAGCGTGAACATATACGGCGACTCTAGTGGCACCTGTTCATGGGCAGACATCTAGTAGGCATCAAGATCCGGTTATTTCAGTATCCAGGTAATTATAAACTAACCTACAGTGGTATTTGAGCCTGCCTGTTTAGATTCTAGCCTCAAATATATGATTATGATCATGAAATATGAAATCAAAACATGAATCTGGACAATATGCTTATATGTAATACCCTGTGATTATGCCAAAATGCAATGAATTCTAATTTTGATTAAGCATGCTTGTTCAACCAGAATATGAATTTGATTAGGAGGCACATGAGTATGTGTTATTCTGTCTAATTATGCTAAATTCATGCTCTTTGATCAGAATTTATATGCTTCCAAATTAGAATGCTAATCAGAATGTTATAATGACATGAAATTCATTTGTACTTTTGCTAATCCGATTGAGGATCTATGTGATAATGCATAAATCGAGTCTGCTCGTTTGAAAATCATGTTCTATGTGAAATTGAGTTGAATTTGAAATTATGATAATTCGTCATTTTTTTAAGTTCATAACTCCCGGTTAGATCATACAAAGTAGAGAAAACAGAGACCCATAGATTTGGATCTAAAACCCAATCTTGACCCTTCTCGGCCCCGACACCCCACCGTCCCAAAAACCAACCAAAAAAAAGGGAGAGCGGACTTACCTATAAACGCATCAGTGTTGCCGAGAGGGGCGGCGCGTGTGAGTCACGCGCCGCCAACGAAAACGTTTTTATTCATTTTCTTCCCTCTAACGCCCCTAACCTTCTCATATCTGCTCATCTCAGCTCAGAACCACGAAAAAAAAGAAAAACAACATCAAAACCGTGAGTGGGTAACACGCACCGCCATAGGGGTGGCGTGTTGAACGAGTGGGTGGCATAAGTTGAATGCTCGGTGGCCGATCTACTCGCTGGTGTAGTCTGTTGGTAGATTTGGTCGATGGTTGACGCCGGGATGTGTTTAGAAAAATCCAGAAAGGGGGCGGTTCCTCATCTGGGTTTTCATGTGGTGGTGCCTATGGCGGTGTGGATGTTGTTCCTCAAAAGGAAGGCTGGCATGACTACCAGGAAACACAGCAAAGTTGAGGCACATGGGTGTATGTCTCGGCTAAAAGCCGAGATTTAGAGAGAGAGAGAGAGAGAGAGAGAGAGAGAGCCTTTGAGGGTCAGAAAGAAAGAGTCATGGAAGCAGATGATGTCTTCAAAGCCTAACCCATAGAAGCTTCCAGAGTTACATAGAGAGAGTAAGAGGCTTCAATAGAGAGAGAGAGAAGAGTCTGGTATAAAAGCAAAGAGAAGATCGACATTAAAAAGGAAGGGCCTTGATTTTTAAAGTTGTACTTTAGATCTTTTAGGATTTATGATAATATTAAAAGTTTTGTTTTTCTTTTGATAAGAGCATAAATAAGTTCGACCTGATGCACTCTTGAGATTAGTTAGAAATTCGTATTAATTTTTATTTTTGAATGCGTGAACTTATTATTATGACATTAATATGTTCAATGTTCGAATCCTTGTTATTGCATGCTCGTTTCATATAAATTTGTTTGATATGTCGAACAATTTATTATAATAGTTAATAATAATGGAAATATGAATTAGTTTCATATATATGTACAATTTCTAATATGTGCATCTGTAAATTAGTTTTACATAGATCTTATTAAATATCTATGTGATATTTAGATAAATGTTAATTAGTTTAACATTTTAATTGTGGTCCATATGAATATTTTTATGGAAATATTGTTGCAATTAAGTTATTTAAATTTTCTAGTTCATGATTATATGAGATGATTATGAACTTAGCAAAATTTTCGATCATATAACATGAACGATGAAAGTTTAATAATTTAATTACTTAAGAAAACATGTGCCTTATGTCTATCTTTTAATATGAACTTGTAGATATGGCAACTAACAGCGCAATGATTAATGAGCTTTCTACTAGTCAGAAGTTAAATGGGTCTAACTATGACACGTGGAAATGGAAGATTCAGTATCTTCTAAATGAGAGAGACTTGCTGGGACACTTGACGGTAGCTAAGTTTTCGCCATCTGACACGGATAAAGATGGCAAGCCCATTGATACTTCTTATGTGCACTATCAAGAAAGCTTGCAGGGCTACCAAGACTGGTCCAACAAAGATCGAAGGGCACACTTTACTATGTTGTATTTCATGTATGACAATCTTATTGGAGAATTTGAGCTGTGTCCTACGGCTAATGACATGTGGGACCAACTCAAAATCCTTTTTGGTCAAACATCTAAGACAAGGCTTCATACCTTGCAGCTCAAATGGATACAGTACCAAATGGATTCCAGTCGTACCATGACTGAACATTTACGAATTATGAGTGGCATAATTCATGATCTCAAGGCTGCTGGTAAGGAAATTTCTGAGGGGAAGCAAGTCCTAAATGTGATTCGGGCCCTCCCTATAGAATCTCGACATTAGAATTATGACAAGATTGTCATGAGTCACTTTGAACACATCAAGACCTTTGCTGAGGTCCAAGGCCACATTGAAATGGAAGAAGAATGCCTGAAAATATTTGGTGCTCCTCATGTGGCTCTTGTTGCCAAGGGAAATAGGCCCAAAGGCAATAAGAATAACGGAGGCCGACAGGCTAAGAAGGGCTTTCGCCCCCCTCAGAATGGTCGGCCCAAGGCTGGGATTACCAAGAAGTAGAAGGTCAAAGGCAATGGAGGGATCAATATAGCACATGTGAAGTGCTATAATTGTGGAAAGAAAGCTCACTACGCTCGGGATTGTCCTGTGCCGAAGAAGGTACCTTCTTCCACTTGTTCTCCTAAATTATGTGTATGCTCCCATGCATTAGTTGCTAATTCTTTTCCTAATTAGATTGTAGATACGGGAGCAAGCAAGCACATAGTTCGGGACAAAGCTGGGTTTGTGGATTTTCACCGGTATCCAGCGGATTCACAAACTGTCGTGCTAGGTAACAGCAGTAAAGAAAACATTCTAGGTGTTGGAACATACCAGCTCATCTTGCAAGGAGGAAATAAGTTGCTTCTTTTTTATGCCCTCTACGCACTTGGGGTACAAGTATGTCTTTTGTCTCTAGTTTCTTTAATGAAATCAGGTTTTGGTTTTAGTTCTTGTCTAGATGGTTTGAACATTATCTATGGTAGCAATGTGTTTGGCCATGCAACTTTAAAGAACGATTTTCTTGTAGTAGATTTAGATAATTGTTATAATAATTCTCCTTCTACTTTTGTATCAAGTTTTGATTATGATTCTGAATCCATTGAATGGCATGTCAGGCTTGGTCATATTGGCCAAGATAGGATAAGCAGGCTAGCTAAAGAAGGTCTTTTAGACCAACTCACTAAGGTTAAGTTGCCTAGATATGAGTCGTGTCTAGCTGGCAAGGTAACCGCGAAGCCTTTTGGTAAGGCTTCAAGGGCGTCAAGCCCTCTAGAGCTTATGCACTCTAATATATATGGACCCATGAATGTGAAAGCACGTCATGGGCCTTTCTATTTCCTCACTTTCATAGATGATTATTCAAGATATGAGTCTTTGTACGTATTATCACATCGCTATGAAGCACTTGATGTGTTCAAACATTTTATAGTTGAGGTTAAGATCCAATTAGATCGAAAAATTAAGACTATTCAAACTGATATGGGTCGCGAATACCTCTCACATAGGTCCAAAGAATTTTATGAGGAAAAGGGTATGCGAAGACAGCTTATAATTCTTGGTACGTCGCAACAAAATGGTGTGGCAGAGCATAGAAATCGGACATTACTTGACATGATTAGGTCAATGATGGCATACACCAATCTCCCAATTAGCTTTTGGGGGGATGCACTGCTCACGGCGGCTTGCATCCTTAACCGTGTGCCTAGTAAGAGCGTATCTGCTACTCCATATGAGTTATGATATGGTAGAAAGCCCTCCTTAGAACATTTACGCCCATGGGGTTCGACTAGCAATGTACGTAATCTAACTGACAAACATGAAAAACTTAGTCCAAGGGCCACTAAAATGGTGTTCATACAATATCTCGAACATTCTAAGGGATATGTTATGTTTGGTGAACACCCTAATGGTGGTATGACCGAATTGGATTCACGTAATATTGAGTTCCTTGAGGATGAGTTCCCAAGCATTGGCGAAATCAAACAGGACACAGTGTTACATGAGTTACCGCTAGATGATTAACGATATCTCAGTGAGGGGGAGGATTTGAAGACTCATCATGTCACCGAGGATAGTACTCTTCCAATGTCTAGAAGAGATGATGAGTTGTTGGTTGCCCAAGAGAATCAACCTGATAATAAGGTTCATCCTTCTTCTCCAGTACATGAACATAAACATGAATGCGAGGTTAGTCCACTTGTTCAGAATAATGATAATGATTCTCTCTCAGCTGAGGATTCTATACCTTTTAGAGATAGGGGGGAATACCTCAGAGGGTTAAACCAGCACAGAACCCGTGCTTCAAAGGAGTGAGCGTGGAAGAATACCTCGACGATATTTTCAAATCGAAGAGGAGATATTCCTATGCACTCCTTTAGAAATACAAGAGCCTACCTCTTTTCAGGAGGCCATTGATTCACCAAACTACACAGAGTTGATAGAAGCCATGAGCGATGAAATGGACTCTATGGTGAGAAATAAGGTTTGAAAACTTGCTAATCTTCCTCTTCGATGTAAATCAATTGGAAACAAGTGGGTTTTCAAGATAAAATATCGGGCAGATGGATCAATCGACAAGTTTAAGGCCCATTTGATGGCAAAGGGGTTTATCCAAATTGAAGGGATAGACAATAAAGAGACTTTTTCTCCTATGGTGAGAATTGCCTCTATTCGCCTACTTCTGACCCTGGTTGCCCATTTGTATTTAGAATTGTTCCAAATAGATGTAAAGACTGCTTTCCTTAATGGAAACCTTGAAGGATAGATCAACATAGATCAACCTATTGGTTTCGTATCGAAAGGTCAAGAGAATAAAATTTGTCGTCTTAAAAGATCTATTTATGGTCTCAAGCAGTCTTCCAGAACGTGGTATTGCAGATTCTATGAAGCTATTATTTCTTTTGGCTTAAACATGGTTTCTGAAGATCACTGCGTGTATATCAAGAAAATTACAAAGGGGATTATGTTTCTTACTTTGTATGTTGTTGACATACTACCGGCTGGAAACAACATGGAGATTATCCAAACCACTAAGCAGTGGTTATCCTCCGTCTTCGAGATGAAGGACATAGGTGAGGCCACATATATCCTAGACATAGAGATAACTCAGAACCGTTCTAAGAAGCTTCTTGGCTTGAGCCAAGAAGCATACATTAATAAAATCTTAGAACGTTTTTGAATGCATTACTCTAAACCAATGGACACTCCATTTGAGAAGGGTTTAACCTTAAGTCTCGACCAGTGCCCTAAGACAGATAAAGAGAAACAGAGAATGAACAATGTTCTTTATGCTAGTACAGTAGGAAGTCTAATGTATGCCATGTTATGTACACGAACATTTGCTTTGCGGTTGGTTTGGTAAGTCGTTACCAAAGCAACCCAGGGCTTGCACACTGGCAAGCCGTCAAAAAGATCTTTCGTTACCTGCGTGGTACGAGTGACCTGGTCCTTTGCTACCAAGGTGGAGATCTTAAGTTGGGAGGATATATAGATGCTGATTGGGGTGGTGATCTGGACGAATCTATGTCTACCTCAGCATATGTGTTCACCCTAGGTGGGGGGAGCGATATCTTGGTGCAATAAGAAACAAGCCTGCATAGTACTTTCGACTATGGAAGCAGAGTATGTTGCTTGCTATCTTGCCACTCAAGAGGCAATATGGCTAAGGAGTTTTCTACAGGATCTTGATCTCACTCCTGGTGTTAATGATCTTGTAGAAATGTTATGTGACCATACTACCGCTATCCAATTTGTAAAAGATCCAAAGTTCTACAGGAAGACTAAGCATGTTAAGACGTGTTATCATTTTGTACGAAATGCCATAAAAGAGAAAGAAGTTTCTATTAAATATGTATCTACAAGTAGAATGATAGCAGATCATTTAACTAAGCCTACTCCTATAGAGGCTTTTAAAGCTCATGTGATGAGCTTAGGTTTTCATAGGACTTAGTTTTTGGGTGTGTCTAAGTGTATGATGAACATGTTATTACTTGTATTAAATATTTATGAAATGAAGAATGATGTTTCTTTTCAACTGTTCATAAATATAGAAGTACATTATAAGGCGCATTGTTATATCACTAGGCTTCTGATTGGCCTAGTCACATAGGCAATCGCCCTGATGCTTAGGTAGCGGGCAGAATGAGACTGAATCATATTGGCACTAGGTGTGCAATGTTGATTATTTATACTAGGAGTATATGAATGGAAAATATAGTCGCCTTAGTAAGACTGAGATGATACTCGGGGGAGTTAAATATGAAATAAGTTTTCATATCGAAGTCTTATAGCCAAATCTTGAGTGCTGAGATTAACATTGGGTGCGTTAGTCTGGTAGCTTAGGTTGGTTTTTTAGGTAAACGCCAAGCCTGTGATTCATACGGCATAGAAGAGTGACATGCCCAGTTTAGGGGGAGCTATGCAATGGCACACTATCATACTGTGTGTGCTGAAAGTTGACCTATATGATGAATGATAAGTGAGTTTCCTTTCCTTATCACTGTGTCATCCTCATTAGCAATACTCCTTAACTTAGAGTTATAATATGACATCAAAGATTGATGTTGCTACCTTAATGTGTTATCCAAGGACGAGGATGTATACGGTTCGGTGGAGCACATTAGGAAAGCAGTTATGCTAAGATGGATTATTGTAATTGTCTAAGGAAGAATCATTTCCTCGACACCATACCAAGCCCGGGCGATTATATTTAGTATATAATCAATTGATATATTAGACATAAAGGGACAGTGTATGCCATTGGTGATGTATTTGAATGATTCTGGGTATTGATGTTTTGTGTAGGTGTTATGTCAGTTAGATGATGACTTGATATAACAATGATGTTTTTTACTTTTGATCGCACACTTAATTTCTAGTATGATGTGTGAGGGAAGATTGTTGGCAGAGAGATATGAGACTTACTGGTCTTTGCTACCGAGGGGGAGCAGTTAACCGGTAACGATCACATATAAATGGCCATTAGTGCAGATTTGATTCTGCTGTTATAATTAGATTAATTGTATATTAACTAGCCATAATCACCCATTAATTTGTTGATTCCGTTAGAGGTTTTATGCCACTATAAATAGAGGGTGGATTATGGGTATGGTTGATTAGGCTAAGTTTAAAAAAAAAAGAAAAAAACTCTCTCCACTCTCAGTACTCTCCCTCACACAAACCTAGCCATCACCAGTGGGTTCGGATCTTGAGCGTGAACATATATGGTGTCTCTAGCAGCACCTGTTCATGGGCAGACATCTAGTAAGCGTAAAGATCTGGGTATTTCTGCATCCAGGTGATCCTAAACTAACCTACAGGATTATTTCATGAATCCTTGGACCTTCGCTGGCTTCATTTCCGACTTTGGAAGTCCATAATTAGTTGGCTCACCCAACTTGCTTACTTATAGTTTGTTAAATCATATTGCATGTTCTCATGCATGGAACATATTGATATTATGGACATTAGTTTACAATTTGGCATCCTCCCTATTAATTTTATTCAGATCCTTTACTACATTTGTTGGCAATGCTCTCACGAATTTTCTAAATGGTGTTTTTTAGCTTGTGATGTCCTCATGAATTGGTGGGTACTGATGACTGCTTCCAATTTGATTCCAAGTTCTCATTTTCAGGGGTTGTGATTCTGGGCCTATGACTACTGCACTGTTATGCCTTTCCCATCTCTTGAGCTCTAAAAGACCACTTCTAGTTGACGGTATAGCTTCTATACTTATTGGGTTGTTCCCATGCAACCCGCACTGCCGCATCACCTTACACCTGCACTGGGGCCCACAGTCTTGTGATGGTTCCACCCTAAACTATGTGATTCACGCAATAAACTACTAAGTAATGATAGCTACTATGAAAACTGAAAGAATGCACAATAAATAGATTGAGAGCATGCACTTCCATTTGATAATTTCTAACTTTTAAAATCTTTTGCTCAATTGAGTGGAAGACCCCTCCTCCCTAATAATTTTCAAATTCCCGCTGTTAGCCGTCCATGGACTAAGTGCAGTAATAACGAATATTATGGTTGAGTTCTGTACAATCTCATAGTTACGAGAACGCATAACCAAATAAGGAATTTGACATTCCTAACCTCATATTAGTAGTAGTAGTAGTTATTGTTGTTGTAGTAGTAGTAGTAGTAGTAGTAGTAGTAGTAGTAGTAGTAGTAGTAGTAATAATAATAATAATAATATATTTAAAACACACACATAGATAGAGGTGAGGGTGCAATGAATGGAAAATGGTGCAATGAATGGAAAATTATGCAATCAATTTTCTAGGTCGACGTGTGGTTTTCTCTTGTGAATAGTAATTTCAGCTCACTCCTTGGGATGGATTAAGCAAGTGCTAGACTTGGGCTTGAGTAAGTTTACTTTTTTTCTCTACCAGAGAGAGAGAGAGAGAGAGAGAGAGAGAGAGAGAGAGAGAGAAGAGGTTAAAAAAAAAGAAAAAGAAAAAGAAAATAAAAGATGGGATATCATCGGTTTTAATCTGCTGAGTGCCCCTTCATCTCCAAAAATACTCTCTTTCCTCTCAACCGCGTAAAATCACATAATAATTCTTTGCTCTCTCATTCCTCCTCCTCACACATGCCCCCCTCTACTGTCGTTGACAGGCTGGCCTGCCGGTGCCGTCCCCCCTTTGCTCTCTTCTCAACTTGTTTAAGGTAATTCTCACCTCTTTGTGAAATTTTGTTCATGCAATGTGTGTTTAGATTCAACATCCAATTAGTGTCATCACTTTGTGATGGTGAATGCAAGTGAATTTTTAGTGATTGATCATTTTAAATAAGGCTTTCTTTCTGTGGTTGTCGAAAGTGGGCAATTTGTGCAGGAACCCATAAACTAACTTAAGTTCATTAGGTTTTGATGTGGTAATTGTGTGTGGATATACTGAAATAGAGACACTATAAGTTGTTTTGAGTTCTTTATTAATTGTATGACCATTAGAAGATGTGGATGAAATGTATGAGTTTAGAGTTTAGGTTGGAAAGGTGAGAATTGGTGAAAATTTTGGGTTTTTATGTGGTAATTGTATGTGAATACGCTGAAATTAGGGAATTCATGGGCAATTTTGAATTCTTTATCAATTATATGGCTGTTGAAAGATGTGGATGGAATGTGCAAGTTTAGTGTTTAGGCTAAAAAGTTTAGAATTTGTCAAAAATTGCAAGACCAACTAAACTATGGTGTAAATTACTAATTAATTATGATGTGGTTAATTTGAGAAGGTAGTGATGTGTTTGTAAGATTAAAAGGAGGTGTTCAAAGGATGGAAATATATCCTTTAAGAATAGTGTGAACTAGCCTTTAAACACGTGCAACGCATGGGTTGTATTAAAACACGTGCAACGCATGGGTTGTATTAAAATTTTAGCTAAAATATTTTTAAAAATATTATAATTAATCTTATAATTTAAATTTTTAGAAATTCTAATATTAATATATCTATAATTTATTTCCTTTTTTCTTCATTATAGTAGTTAAAAAGATACTATTCATTATATTACTTTAAATCACATATTCTTAAAATTTTTATTTTTAAATAAATTCTTAATAAATGTTTAATAGGACATGTGTCACGACCTTAGCGTTAGAACTAATTTATTTCTTTTTTTTTCATTGCAGTAGTTGAAAAGACACTATCCATTATATTACTTTAAATCACATATTGTTAAAATTTTTATTTTTAAATAAAATCTTAATAAATGTTTAATAGGACACGTGTCATGATCTCAGCGTTAGAACTCACTTTTATACATATATATATATGATGTTGTGATCATGAACTTAATGATTAAAATTTTAGATGAAAGTTGGTACAAAAGAGTGTTTTGAAGCCAAAAGTGTTTATTTGAATAATCAAAGAGCCACACTAAGCGATTTGGAGGCCTAGGTATACGTGACAAAAAATTTCCTAATATTATTGGAACAGGAAAGAGTAGGGTGGCAATGGAGCGGGTATGGGACGAGTTTAACCATACCTTCACCCATACCCATTTTTAAAACTAATACCCGTATCCATACTCATCAGGTGTCATAAAACTATACTTATATCTATACCCACTAGGTATAGTGGGTATGCGAGTTTTATTCAGGTACATATAGACAAAAAAGAACTAAACCCATTTTGTATCCATATTTGATATCAAATAGCCAACATGTCATATTAACCCCAAGTTTCTAACAGCATATCATATCACGTCAAAGAAAACTAAAAATTTGCCAATCAAAGCAATAAATTAGCACTTGACAATTACAGCTTCTAACAAAATATCTCCTCGAAATCTTGAATAGCAAACAACTCAAAATGAGTAACAAAATATTCAAGTATAAGCAACAAATTAGAACTTTGAATAAACGGGTACGAGTTTTATATGGGGCGGGTACGGGGTGGGCACAGGGCAGGTGTTGATAAAACGGATATAGGGTGGGTATGGGGCGGGTAGGACCTATACCCATGCACATACCCATACCCATACCCATACCCATTTTAGTAATATCCATCTTATACCCTTTTTTTTTTTCATTTTCACCACCCATGCCCATATCTATTGGGGCGGGTTTTGTGGGTTTTAAGCGGGTTGTTTTTTTTACCTGCCCTAAGAAAGAGTCTTTTATGGCCGAAACAAGCGTTAAAAAAACCTAATGAAGAAGTTCATTAATAAATCAAGAAAGATTGAGAGGAATTAACACTGTAGTTTCATAATATTTTCTTGAGTGATGAATATAAAGAATGGGGTGAAAGTGAAAACCCTTTAATTTTATGAGGCCTTGGTGACTCAGGCTAGGTTTTTCCTAATCTTCGAAGGTGGTGTGTGGGTTAAGAAAAAGAGAGTAAGGCGTCCTTGTGGACATAGTAATAGCTAAGGGCTTGTTGGGCTAATAACTGGTCATAAATACGTTTTACAACTTAATTCTCTCCTGTTTTAATGGTGGTACAATTCAATGCTCTAATATTAAATAATCGCCCCAAAAAAGACAATCATGAATAAGTGTGTATAATCCAGAACCATCAAAAGGAAAGTTGTTTTAACCACTAAGTTCACTAATACCTTATTAGGCAGGCCTCAAAATATTATTAAAATTAACTTATTCAATTATAAGCATTTTTCATTAAATAGTCCATTTGAATTTCATTAAATAGTCCATTTGAAGTCCGAGGACCTCCTGCCTATCAAATGAGTCAAGGTAACTCCCTAGATAAGGGAGAGCATTACACGAGATACATTTATTATCTCTAACTTTACAAAGTTCACATCTCTTTTATTCAAGCAATTAAATGCGACATCCTCTTTATGGCAATATTTCTATCTGTTTTTGTTTCTCCATACCAAAGAGTCTGCCCAAAATTGCGTGAAAGCAAATATCAAAGCAATTGCAATCTAAACCTAGCCAGTGTCAACTGGTTTCGGCCGAACAGACTTCCCGATCAGTCTGGATATGCGCATATGAAAGGAGATAATCCCTATGATCATAACTATTCATAATAAGGGCTCAACTAGATAATAATTATTAGCATCAATTTTCAACATTTATCTTTCTTTGTTATTTTGAAAATAAAAAAAATTGAAATGCGCATGATCACTAAACTTTCAAAGTTGTTTGTACTATGTAAGGGTAGATGTACTAGGCTGTGCTCTTTTTTTCTATTGTTTGCTTTGTTTTGGTTTTTTTTTTTTTTAAAGTAAGGTTTCTATGTCCGTCAAAGCGAAAGGGAACAAAAAGTGATGTATGCGTCCGTGTGAAATCAAGTCGGGGAATGAAGGGGCTTTTAGTATATAAATAGTAATGAGGATGTGATATACTCTGAGTGTTTGTAGTTTACTTTAACTATTTTGAACTTTGACTATGACTTTGTGCTGTACTTGGTTATGTAAGGAGACCTAATATCATAAGACGTTTGGTGACTAAGTACTTGGTTTTTTTGGGGGGAATGGGGGGTTATTCCCTAGTCCCTGTGGAGTGGCAGTAACATTTCAAGCTTTACACTTTTCACTACATGTAACCCTAGTCAGTTAGTTAATTAGGACTAATTTAGAGGTTATAAGGCTTGGGGTGTTACAATTCTTTTCTTTGATGCCTATGATGATGCTTGTACATCTAACACCTTGTTTCCTTATTTATTATCTCAAGTTTTCTTCAAAAACTTTGTGTTCTTCTGCTGCTATTGTTGCTATACTTGTGCTCCAATTAGGACTTTTCTCTTTCACCATTTTGCTGGGTTGCGCATTTTAGATTCCATCTGTTCTTTTGCTAGGTCTTTTTCTTATCTTGGCCTATGTAAAGCCTCATTTAGTTGAGGCCATTGGTGTTATGCCCAGTAGGTTGCTAACCTACATCTTCGTGTTGGTGCAATTCTATACGGCCTGACTGGAGATTGTGAGCTTATTTCTCTTATTTGAAGTAAACAAAGGCAGTTGACCCATGTCTATGATGATGTTTGTCGAACTGAGACCTTTCCCTCTATCACTGTTATTGCTATTTGGATACATTGTTAATCATATTTGTGTCGGTTAATTTGTTAAGGCATGTACCCAAGTCAGGACATGTTTCTTTGATAGAGTCACGTTAGGCTTTATCTCTTTCCATGTTATTAAATGAGAATCATTGCATGGAATGTACAAGGTGCCAAAAAGAAACAAGTTTGTAAAGTGTTTAGCTGGATTGTGCAAATTCATAAACTTGACATGATTTTCTTGTTGAAACTATGGTCTCTGAACCTATCACTAAATGAATTTTGCCTTCATTAGGTTTCAAACATTATGACATTGTCAATCCCAATGATTATTCGAGTCGAATATGAGTTCTCTGGAATAACCACCATATAATGGCTACAATCCTAGTTAAAGAATAACGTATTATCTATATGCTTGTTTTAGATCTTGCAACTAAAAAATTAAGTACTATTTCAGGTCTTTGTACTCCCACTTAATCACATGACGAATCGGTTTTTGAGCAACATTTAATGGACTTGAATAGTTTAATTGACATACCGTGGTCTATTCGTGACTTTAATGAGTTAAAAGATTTAAATGAAAAGAAAGGTGGGTCCCCCCATGACGTAGTACCAATGTCAATGTCTTCCAGCTTTTTTAAATTAAATTCAGGCAGACTCTAGGATTCAAGGACGATCATTTACTTCGAATTCATCAATCTATGTACATCTTGTATGAGAAAAACTTACTCGGGCCATTGGGAGGGCAAACTAGAATAATTTGTATCCTTCAGTGAATGTCTTAAATGGGTCATTCACTTGTTCTAATCACAATTTTGTTTACCTAATCCTACTCTAGAACAACATTTGGTTAAAAAAACCTTTTTAGGTTTCAACTAAATTGGCAGGTCTTTTGCCTGTTCAAAATAAAGTGGGGACGTCACATCATTGGGTCCCTATGTTTAGAATTGCATAACATCTAAAATTTATTAAGCGTGACTTCAAGACTTTGAATGCTTCTAAGTGCGCTAATTACCGATCACAAATTGAAAAGAATACGGGAAACTCCAGTACGTCGGAATAAGTTATTGGACTCCCTTGGTAGATTACATCTCAATAGTTGACTTGCTTGTCTAATTCGACAATGGGAAAAACTTTTGCTTTTTAATCAACATTGCTTGGGTAATTTTACTAGGGTAAAATGGTTGGTTGATGGTGATTGTAATTCCAAAGTTATCCATCAATTTGTAGCCACCAAGAAATGTTACTCTCAAATTACGCAAATTGAGAATGATTTCAACCTCTAGATCAAAGACATTGCGGTGATTAAACATAAATTTATAATTGATTTTCCCAAAACTTCTATATGTATGTTGCCAATCACTTTAGATAACATTGCAGTGTTAAATCTAGTAACTAGTGCGAAGAACCGGGAACTTATTAAGCCTATATTGAAAGAAGAGATTCACTCTGTAGTATTCCAAATGGACCCCTACAAAGCACAGGTTCTAGATGGGTTCAGAGCTTTTTCTTCCCAAAGTATGGCCTTTATTAAAAGAACAACTTTGTCTATCCATCTAGGATTTCTTCCACTCCAGTCAATTGTTGAAAGAATGTAACCACTCGTTCATTGCTCTTATCCCTAAAGTGGGTAATCGCAAAACACCTAGTCACTATCGCCCGATTAGTCTTTGCAATACTTTCTACAATTGCATTGCTAAAATTATGGTCAATAGAATACGGCCCATTTTAGAACATATTAGACAGCTTACTCAGAGTGCATGTGTATCATAGCAGGCTATCTATGACGATATCCTTTTAGCATATGAAGTTATGAATAAATTTTACAGTGCCCAAGGAAAAAGAGTTATGCAGCACTCAAACTTAATATGAAAAAAGCTTATGATAGAGTCAAACGGGACTTTGTATTCCACTATCTTCATAGTATAAGATTTCAACCATAATGAGTCCATTGGGCTAAACAATGTATTTTCACGGTTTATTACTCTAAGCCCACTCGTGGTCTCCAACAAGGGGACCCCTTGTTATTGTAGCTGATTGTTATCCTTATACATATACTGGCCCAAACCCTTCAATGTAAAGCTCTAGACAAAAAATTAGGGTAGGAATCAAAATTGCTCCAGCTGCTGAAAAAACTCCTTGTCTCCTCGTTGCAGATCATAGCCTCCTTTTTGTATAGCTACTTCTTGGGTTGCTTTCTCACTAAAGGCAACCTTGGATTCATTTTGCAAACAGTCTGGCCAATTGGTTAATTTTCACAAATCTACCATAGCCTTCTCTATAAAGACACCTAATATGGACAAACAGCATGTGGCGAGAATTTTCAATACCCCACAAAGCTCTTCATGGGGAAGATACTTAGGTTGTTCTATCTTTCGAAATCATCCATCTTCCTGTCTATTTCAAACCTTTCCCCAAAAGGTGGAATCGACACACCCAAATTGGAAGGCCACTTCCTTATCAAAAGTAGGGAGAGTTGTTTCCAATAAAATCAAATCTTTAACCCTTATCAATCCATACTATGCAATGCTTTCACTTTCCCTTTTCTGTCTCCCACAAATTGGATAGTACTGATAGGGATTTGTTTTGGAAATAATCAAATACGGAGAAAGGGATCCCACCTATTGACCGGGGTGAAGTTTTTTAACCAAAGGGATATGTTGGGTTAGGTATGCAGAAAACCGGTGCAGTTAAAATGGCTTTTATAGCAAAACTGACATGGAAATAAATCACTAAACCGAAGAATTTTTGGGATAAATAAATGCAAGCCAAGTATGGTTCACCGAGTATGTTTTTTCTAGTAAACTAACACAATCCAATTCTTGGGTTTGGAAGTGCTTGTTGCGCACATGTAAGTTTATACAACAAGGACCTTGGTGGCAACTCGGGAGCAGTAAAACTATTTGTTTTGTGGCTAGACGCATGGTATTCGAAGTCTCGCATTCTTGGTCTATCACTATTCATGTTGACAATTTGTAGGACACAAATAGAAAATTTGGTGATTTCATCTCTTCAGACAAAACATGGGATGAATCTAAAATTAATCTAAGAATTGTCTCTTCATCTTAGCCAACTTGCGTTGGCAATTCCCATCCCTAGCAATGATATGGAGGATGTGTTTTGTTAGGGTCTTGTAGGTAACGACGAATTCTCCATAAAGTCTATCACTTAGAAGGCCCATGACATGCATCAAAATAATCACTCTACTAGGAAGTTTAGTTGGATTTGGAAATTGGATACATACCCAAAATTAGGATTTTCTTATGGCAATGATGCCATAATGCCTTAACTTCTAGTGTGACCTACTACATTGTGGGCTACATCTAGATCCTATTTATCTGGCTTGCCTTTCCAATATTGAAGGCTTGGAACACCTTTTCGCTACATGTCCTTTTGTGGCAAAAGTATGGGATTTAATGGTCCAACATCAATGGCTTGCTCAACATCCATTTCCCAACCCCAATGTTTCCATTAGGGATGTGTTACCAAATCTTTTCCTTGGTCAGGGTGTTAACCTATCTCGGATTGTTGTTATGGAAGAGTTGCAACACCAGTGTACTTTGCAATGAACTACCTAAATCTATAGAACTTTAATTTAGGCAAACAATAATTGGGCTGAATGGCAGCAGTGACACCACTCCTCTCATCATCTTTCATCACCTTTACCACCTCATTTGGTCCCTACTGTGAAGACCCACCGCATAGTTAAGTGGTTTCCCCTCTAGACGGCTTCATCAAAATCAACTTTGACGGCGCACTATCTTCAGCAGGCACGACAACATGTTATGTCTTACGTGACTGGAGTGGCCATTTTATTCAAGCAGCCACCTGATTTATGTATGACACACATATCCTTGTCTCTAAAGCTACAACCATGCATAATGGTATTGATGCAGCGTCAGAAGCCAATATCAGTTTATTAAGGTTGGGTGATAATCTTATTATTATTCAGGCAGTTCGTGGTTTTCCACTACCTTTGCACATCTTCATTTATTAGAATTTTTGAGCTTACTATTTGATGATAGTTTACGTACAACCCTTGAGAGAAGGGCTATCTAGTCTTGATTATACTTACCAACCCCAAGAAAAACTTTTTAGAGGGTTAAACTAACCAAATATGATTAATTAAACTAATTATTTACTAATTCTAATCTAAATATGATAAATCAAACTAATTTAAAGAAAAATATAAGTAATAAAATCAACAGAAAACATGCGTCTAACTACCAAGAACTACTAAAGCATTAAATTTAAGTAGGAATGCAATGCATTAGATCTACTAGCTAAGAAAGGAGAAAGAAAGGAGAGTACCTCAAAAAACCCAAAATCCACTAATGGAGGCTTGAACCTCAAAAATGAAAGGGAGATGGATTTAAGGAGATCCTCCAGTTATTATGAATTATCTACTCTGACAACTATTAATCTAACCTATAACCATGAGTGGATCTTTGTTGAGGTTAGGAGTGTGCATCGACACCCCTAACCCCAAAAAAATTTTAATGAGGCTAAAAAATTTTTAATGAACTATTTTAAAAGGGGTTAATTTGATATATATGGGCACCGCTAAAATAAGTCCTAAAAGTTATACTTTATGGACACTCTCTAAATACATCCAACCTACATACTAATTTTTTTGTTTATTTAAATATAAAAATTACAGCTATAAAGTACAAATTTCATAGCTAAATAAAATAGAATTAAAAGCTCACAAGCTCAAATTTTTCTCTCTCCCTCCTCTTCTCAGGCAGAACTGCATTCCACTTAGGGATGGCAATAAAACCCGTACTCATTTAAAACCCGCAAAACCCGCCCCATTTAAAACCCAAATGGGTGGTGAAAATGGGTTTTAAATGGGTATGGGGCGGGTATTGGAAAACGGGTATGGGTAGGGGTACGGGTATGGGTATAGCCCTCACCCGCCCCATACCCGTACCCTACCCGTACCCATTTTTATAATAGGAAAAAAAATTATTTTCGATTAATATTTTTTCAGTTTAAGTCTAATCCAAACCGTTCTAACAAAAAAAATTAGTCAATAATGTATTTGATTTCGCATTTCTAAACAATATATTCCCAAAATATCACAACTTTACAATCTTATAATGACAAAAACATATATCGTACTTGGATATGAGTTTTATATGGGTATTAATTTTTATTTTCTATGTAAACCAGAATAAAACCCGTAAACCCGCAAAACCCGATGGGTATGGGTATGGGTTTTATTTTTTAATACCCGATAGGTACGGGTACGGGTATGGGTACGATTTTCGAAAACGGGTATGGGTAAGGGTACGGTTCAACCCGCCCCGTACCCGCCCCATTGTCATCCCTAATTCCGCTTTTGCAAATCTCTTTCTCTGTCTCTCTCCCTCTCTTATGTGGATTTTAGACTTTTTAATTTAATCTAATATTAGTCTCTTAGATTTTCTTTTATTGTTGTTATTGATTTTTTTTTTTTAATGTTCAGTTGCAATATGTTCTTAGTGCCGAATTTTCTTTGACTTGGCACCAATTAATTATTCGAACTTGATGCTGATTTTTTTCCCTTCCTTTTGGTGTAACTAGATAGTGAAGATTACTTATTTGTAGTTTTATTTCATGTTTGACATGTTCACTGCATTGCTTAATTTTTTTGGTTTTATTAATTGGTACTGATGATGTGTGCTCTGCAATGAATGGTTTTAGTGAATGATACATAATAATAATTTTCTACTATTTCAACACCATTCATGTATCAACTATAAAGTAGTAGACTACCAAATTTTTTTTAAAAAAAAAAAAGTAAAGAAATGAGGCATATTATTATGGCATATCAAGTTTGATTAGTGTGGAAATATGAGATGGAAGGTTTGAAAAAAGACATTCGAGATGAAATGTCTCTACGAAATAGATTATTATAGTATGTATCATATGACCTTTTTTGAGGAGTGTATATTAGTAATGACGTTAATAGATGAACACCTATATTCTAAATATGTAGATCCACCACTGCCTATAATCAAAGTAATTCAACAATTTTTCAAAATGGGTTTTCAAACCCTAAAATGGTACACACAGAGAGAGAGAGAGAGAGAGAGAGAGAGAGAGAGAGAGAGAGTTGAAATTCAAATATGATGACAGGAGTTCATCCTACCATGGATAGCAGATTCTAGGTCTATAGGATAAATTTAGAGACTAAGAGTAGAAGAGTGAAAACAAAAAAGAAAAAAGAAGGGGCTAGAAATCAAAATCTTGAACTTTAAAGTATCAACAAAACCAAATCAACCTAAGTCAAGCATGAAGTTAGTGAAATGGGAAGAAAGCATAAACTCAAAGAGAGAGAATATCAAGAATTTAAAGTAAAAACTAACAAAGACTTAAGCTTTAATCGAATCTAGAATGGCTTGAGAGTGGCGGCTACAAGCGAGAGGAAATGGCTAATCGACACTAAGCTACAAATAGGGAATAATAGCACTTTATATAGGCATGCATCCTCAGCGGCTGGCACATCATGCTAGCCTGTAGAATTAGCTATAGCAGTGCAGGATAAGGAGCATGATTGTGCTCTCTAACACGGTATGTCCATCTTAGGAGACATGACTATGTCACTTGACATGCCCAAAGCGTGTCACACATGGTTTATGTCTCCTTCAACTAGCAACTGCTTTGGATGCTCTGCAGTCTCTATTGAGCATTTGCAAGGTCCTTGAATGCCTTGAATGCTTGCGAGAAGGTAGCTTATTCTAATTTTAGCATCCCAAGCTCCCTTATCAAGCATCCATAACTTTTTCACACAAATTTTCACCATTGGATCACCTGTACCTTATTACATACAAAATCCTAAAGGCACTAATAAAAAGTCTAATTTAACAATTGCTAACGGCTAAAATCTAACTGACACAGGTGTAACATATCACAACTTGAGCCCCAACACTACGACTTATTGATTGATTAAATGATACTATTTGGAATGAAAATATTGCCACAAAGTGTCATTGGAAAGGAAAATAATCGGGTGTTAAGGTAAATTTCCATTCAATTTGAAGATGTACTATTATTCAAGGCATGTTCTTTTCAATTTATCATAAAAACTAATTATTAGTATTCAGTACTAATTAGCACCAATTAGGACTAATCACCACGCATCAACATCTAAACTCTAATGAGCACTAATGACTAATAAAAGTTATGATATAAGTTGAAAAGAATATGCCCTAATTTAGATTCATGCTAGCTGCTTTATGGCAATGCAATTGGTTCAAAGTTATTTGAACACGTACTAGTTTTTTTAACTTTAATTCCATCTTAAGCTGACTCAACTATACCTACTAAGAAAGATTAATTCAACATCAAGGAATGAAGAATATTCATATATGACACTGCCAAAATCTTTCTTAAAAAAAAAAAAAAAAAAAAACCTACTCCTTTTTCAGTGGTCTCTGACCCTACAAACTTTTTAGGGTAAAAAACAGACGCTACCAAACACATCGTCATTTGTTTTTTAATCCTCGCCCTATATTTGTTTGTAAATTTCTAATGTTATAGTAATAATGTAAGTCTGATGACTGATGCTTACTGCTTTCCTCACTCCTAAATATATTTAAAAAAATAAAGCAAGATTACGGCCAGTTGCCATGCATTTGGCTGGCACCTTTTTGAATTTGTTCATGTTTGGTCTTACGTCTACCTTGCAGCGAAAAGCATTGTATATATCACCCAGCAAAGTTTGGATTAGTTCGTCTTTTCTCTTTCCCTATCCCTTTTTTTTTTGGGGGGTAAAATGTGATGCAAATTAAACTGATACCTAAGTAAATTGTGTATATACTAAAAGTATCCCCTTGTGATGTAAGGGTTCAGTTAAAAAAATATCAATGTTTAAAATTATGAATATTTCATCAATACTGTTTTACCATTTAGGTTTATTTTATTCATTGAATAATCTTTATATCTATTGAATTTTTTAGATGTAAGTATATGTTATTTTTACATATGAAAGTAAACATTTATTAATGGCATTTCTGAGTAATTGATTAAAGAGAAGATGAAAGGTCTTATGAAGTATATAAAAAAATTGAAAAAGAACTGTATATATGATGAAAGACACAAATAAAGTACTAATATGCCAACTAAAAAAGCTATGACACTTGGCAAACACCTGTGAAATCACCCAATTTTATATATAGTTATATAAAAGATTATATAGATTACAATGATTTGATAACAATTACTTGAAGCTTACCTAAAACTCAATTGATAAAGTTTTTCATAATGAACTCTATGTATATCCCTTTACACTTACTTTTGCACTTGGACTAAGGATGTATTTGGCAAAGAGTTTTTGAATAACCTTTTGATAAAAAAAAAGTTTTTTAGATCAAAATTAGCTATTTGATCAAGTCAAAAAGTCAATGTAGGTGTTTGTTAAGATATCTTTTTAGAACAGCTTTTTTAGATCCAAAAGGCTAATTTAAAAAAAAAAAAAACCAGTTGTATGAGCTTTTAGAAAAGTTTTCTAGAGAATTAATTTTTTGTCACACAATATTGTTAGAGACAACTAATTTTATCAAACAGTTTTTCTACAAACATCTAATTTAAATAATTAGCAGCTAACAACTAACAGTTATTTGCAAAGTAGGACCGCAAAATATTGTAACAAATACCCTTATATAATGTTTGGCTAGATGTAATAAGCATTGTAATACAAACAAATTTGTAATTGTGTCTTCATTACTTTGTTTGGTTGTATGATAGTATTGTGATAAAATAACTATCGTGTAATTATGATTACCACAAACTAAGTAATCATTATTGTATTGCAAGGTTAATTGTATTATATTACTATTACATTACATCCAACAAAACATTACATTAGAATTAATTCTTCTCTTCTTCAGTTTTGTGTCTTTGAATTTCACTGAAAATTCTAAAATAATATTTTTATGCCTTGTGTCAAAATGAGTCATGAATTACAAACTGCGAGAAACCTTATTTATTATTATATCACGTTATAACCTAATTCTAGGTAATGTTTGGTTGATTATGCACAAAACCGGCAAAACTTACCCCAATTATGTTGAAGTGGATGCATCATGACATATGGTTAGGTCATGATGACTCTTTTTCCAATCACCATGCTGAGATTCCAAACAAAAAGCTGGAAGGCGAGAAGAATTTTGGGGGAGGGGGGGGGGAGGTGAGAGAAGCACCCCACACAAAAAAGGTGCATTTATTATATATGTTCAACATCCTTAGTCCATTCTAGACGTGACAGATGAGCTATTCAGTTCAAGTACTAATCAGATTAAGTTTGAATCGAATTATATTTCGAATTAAGACATTTAATATTGGTTCAACTTAAGTCGGGTGAACTTTGCTTTGGATCGATTTTGGGTCAATTGATTTTTGCTCCAATACATTTGTCATACAAAAATAAGCAATTTTATAGAAAACTTTGTAATGAATATGATTCAGTTTAGATTAATTCAGATTTCGGATTAACTTTTAGGTGAGTTTATTTTAAATGTTGAGTTGAATATAGACCCAGATCATTCAACTTAAATTTTAAATTTATCAGGTCTAATCGTCCTCTGCAAGAGGACTCAACTTTTCCCGGAAAAACCCAGAGAATGAAAATGAAAGCTTTGGTCAATTTCAGTGAAACAGACGAGTAAATACTTGGGATGATTGATGATAAGTGCAAATGAAAGTGGGGTTGGATTTTATATTTGTTCAACACCTAAGCTGAGGGCAAAAAGGGTATATTACATTGCATTGCATAAGTTTCTGCAAATTATTAGGTGCGTACTTGAGTACTTGCCTTACAGCATTTTTGATAGTGATACTCCAACCCCATGAGCGTCGGACATGTGCACACGCTACTGGCCACATGGAATAACCTCAGCGTTGTCATTGCCCCCATTATAATCGACTAATTGATTCTCAAGCT